>JANHGB010026376.1:0-69161 GCA_026283785.1 Coracopsis vasa
TAGTGGAAGGTGTCCCTGCCCGTGGCAGCGGTTGGAGCTGGATGAGCTTTAAGGTCCCTTCCAACCCAAACCAGTCTGGGATTCTATGAAGTTCCAGTTCAGCAAAGCAAAGGGTGTTTTCATCAGAGACCTAAAGGGCAGCAGCCACCACACCACTGCTTCAAAGGGACCCAGCCCCAGCACACCCATGCCTTGTGCAAGATAGGTACTGCCCCCCAATACAGCCACCACCCTCCATGGCCACATGGGCATGAACACAGACCCCTCTTCCCCAAATCACTGCCATTACTGTCCATATGTGAGCACGCTGCAGTGAAAACCATGATGTAAACTTCACCAGGAGCATCACCTCATGTCACAGACGAGAAATCAAAGCAGTCACATCAGGCAGAAACACAGTAAAAGCACCCAGGGATCCAAAAGGCTGTGGAAAGCCTCAAGAGGGTTAGTCCAGCACTAGGTGTGATGGGTTGGTCATCACGCCAGGCTCAAGGACTCCTTAAATTAACCTTTGGGAGGATATTTTAAGGGAAGGCTCACTCTTTGCAAGCCCTTCCTTTTATCTCTCCCCAAGCACCTACTCCAGCACAGTGTAGGAGGCAGGATACGGCACCAGATGGTCCTCTCTTCTGACCTAGTGGCTGTGCTTCTCCACCGAGGCCTTCTGGGGCTTGTCTGCAGCGGATGCTTCAGCACAGAGACATCTCCATCCCCCAAAGCTGGGAGTGTGCTCAGCTAAGAAGCCATGCAGCAAAACCACCCTGAAATGAAGCTTCTGGAGGACTAGAATGACCTTTTCAAAAGGCTTAGATTTATACACACTGAGGAGAAGAGTACAAATGCAAAGGAAAATGATGTGAAAGAAAATATAAAGATAAGAAATAGGGAGAAAATGTTAACTCAGTGCAGACCAGGCTTGTGGACCATCATGCAGGCAGCTGAATCATCACCTTATAATAGGAGCTGAGCAGCCATTGAAGAGGGATTGGATGTACTGCATCCAGGCATGCACAGAGTGACTCTGGATCAGGAGTGACCCTGGATCAGGCCCCAGAGCAGGAACCTCCGCTCCTGGGCATCCCTTCAGCAACCACCCATCAGGAATCACTGGCTGAGAGTAGGAGCACCCGAAGCACTGGTGTGGCACATTCTGTAGTACCTTACTGACACACCAAACCAGAACAACCTCCTTCTGCTCACCATGGGGAGTGGGGCAGCCAGCTCAGGATCCCACCTTTATGGGAATACCATCCACCAAGTCAGCTCTGGGAGCTGAAGTGTCCCCATGAGGCAGGGCTGACCCACACTGACAGCAAGGGATGCTCACAGGAGGCTGAAAGGTCCAGGGTATCCCCGTGTGATGGAGATCACTGAGGTTTCCTGGGGCATGGAATCTCTTCCCGTTTATATTTGAGAGCTGACAAACTGGAAGCTTCACTTGGAAAAGGCAAAGCAAAAATCAGCTACATGGCAACAAGGCTTGTGTGTTCCGGAAGATCCAGTAATGCACGGGAACAAGATACTGGATGTTCCCATGCTTCCATGCCCAGTCAGATAAACTATCTATCTTCTCACATCACCCCAAACCTAAGTGAAAAGTGGGAAAGATAAAAGCCAGCTCCACTATACACGAATTTACATTGACTGCATGAAACGTAATAGAAGTTTCTCAACACCCACCCGTGTGGATTCAAACGCAGTGTGGGAGTTGAGAAAATCCAGTTCCTTGCGTTTCTGCTACTTAGGAGCTTCAATGTACTTTTAGCTGTCTCCTAGTCCCAAATTCAGTCATTATGAGAGGCTCAGGTGCACACCAGCACCAGGGCACGTTTGCCATCTGCCACCAGAATGCACCTTCCTGGCCAACATCAGCAGCCTCCAAACCACAGCCCATTCAGAACTAAAGACTTCCAAAGCCAAACAAAACCATAATAAAAGCATACACACCTCAAGCACTTTCCCATCATCATTCAACCCCATGAAACTGGTGGTTTTTCCAAGACAAATTCCAGCTTTGTGCACAAAACAACCCTTGGGAGATACAACAGCAGTGAAGGACCCCATCACCTGCCTGGGAACATGGAAGTCAGTTCACTGAAGTCAACGGAACAATGGATTTGCTTTTATAGCTCATACAGCCAGGAAACCAAACGGTACAGCCAGGTTCCCACAATGGCATCACCTGGAAACTCGGCTGCAAAGTGTTCAAGGCCAGGTTGGACAAAGCTTGGAGCAACCTGCTCTGGTGGAAGGTGTCCCTGCCCGTGGCAGGGGGTTGGGACTGGATGAGTGTGGGACCCAAGATGCGCTCACCACACATACCGAAACAAGCAGCATCACAACCAACGTGTGTCAGTCAGCACAAAGTCGCCTGTTTGCAGCTCCAGGATCTCCCTGCAAGCCCTATCCACCAAACCTGACTTGAACAAAAGGCTCCTACCACAAGCACAACCACTGACATCAAGCTCCGACCTCCCCGTCTCCAGGGGAAGCTCCATGTCTCCAAGCATCCTCCAGTTTGATGCCAAAGACAGTGCTTTGGAAGAGTCCTTCTTCCCTCCCCCCCCATATTTCCATTTCAACAACACTTCAATTGCTTTCCTCCTACTCAGCCCTGCTGTCACTTCACTTTTGTCCTGCTAAATGAATGATAAACCATTAAACTGTGGTTGTAGCAAATGGGATGTAGGGAGAGGAAGCACATCCCACGTACTACTGACTGCTCCCAGACTACTACTGCTCCGTGGTCCATCCAACAGGGTCTGCCCTGATGGCAGCACAGAGCTTCCACAGGGAGGGAGCCAAAGCCAATGGCTATAAAAGGCTTGGGATTTCTACAGGCTTATCCCAGGTATGGGGGAAACACCACCTTCTACTAGAAACAACCAAGTTTCCTGCACCAATGCATGAAGGGAAATGGTTAAAGCATGGTCCCAAATCAGGCTGAATGCTCAGAAATCAGCCATGAGGGGAAAAAGAAAACCTTCTGATTTACTTTTAATCTCATGATTTAGGGAACCTTACTCCACTTTGTATCTTTCTCAGTATCTCATCTTAAGATTCTATGTAGATGCCAAACTGCACGTCCAGACCCTGCAGCTATAACCACACAAACATGCCTTTGTGGAGATATCTTGATTCCCTATGAGCATCATACAACGGTCGCCTGTCAAGAGGTGATCAGAAGACAGGGTTCATGCTAAGGGAAACCCGCTGTCCGCTCTCATCCATCACATTGCTCATAGAAGATGCTGTTCACTATCTGCATCCCCATCCCCGTGTCACCCCGCTCCTGTTCCAGCATGTGGGTGTTTCATTGCTGGTACCAGCGCGAGGAGGATCAGACTGTTTTAATCACATCCGTTCCAGCAGCATCCTGTACTGTCTGACCCTGCTATCCCTGCCTCTGTTTCCCTACTCCCTGTGGAGAGTGCAGGCAAAGGAGCAGGGCAGCAGGGGTCCCAACAGGCAAGACCACAGCAACAGAAGGTGCTGTCATGGGCATCATCCCACAGGACATTATAACACAAGCAGCTCCCCAGAAGCAGGTGACACACTGGTAAAGTCCTCACCTATGACTTATACCCCTAATACATTCCTCCTGCCCCCAAACTGTGCTCTGGAATGAGACTGGAAGCATTTCTGGGGTCAGTGTGTCTTTAGCGTGCCTGGCAGGGCTCCAGGCTGTGGACAAGTGAGGAATGATGAGTGCCTTCACCACCTGACAAGGTACACATCCCATAGCAAGGCTGAAGCACTCCAGAATGCCACCACATATCCAGGATTCTGAAAGACCATTGCAAGAAAAGCCACTGTTCTCCCCACGAGGGAACAACATAAAGAAGTCAGGGCTCCACAGCTCATGAGCACATCGTTGTCCATCCAAAGAGGCAGGAGAGCAGCTTACAGCCAGGGAGTAAGGAATCACATTGCATTTGCTTCTCGAATGGAGGGTCTGCAGCCATATAGCACAGCAACATCATCACCAATCAGTGCGTTCCCCAACACAGCCTGGGACTAAGCGAGATTTAAAGCCCAAAGGATGAGGGAGGGGAGAAGTGGAGTCTGACAGAGACACTTCACGCTGCTTTTCCGCTTCAGAAACTGGGAAAGGCACAACACAGTCCTCAGGCTAAGGTGCAACTTCCCAGGGAAGACTTCTTTAGGTCTGCTCATGGGGAACCTGAGAGAGGGGACTAACACCGGCAAATACCCGAACACAATCTCCCGTCTTCCCACGGCATTTTGAGCCGTGCATTCCAGTACAAGGACACACCAGCAGCACAACGCGAACACCTTCTCCTTACAAACCCGTCCTACCCGTACCACGCAGGACATCACAACAACCATCACCCCAGCTCCTCAACCCTCCCCGCGGCTCCCCGACGGCCGGGTACCAACGAGTCGTCCCTCCCCGTCCCGGTCCGCGGTGCCCCTCCGCAGGGCCGGGAGCCGCGTCCCGCCCGGCGCGCAGGGATGTCCGGATGAGCCGCTCGCTCCGCGGGTACCTGCGCCCCGTGATTCAAATATCCAAAAGAAATAGTGTACAAAAGCAGAGCTTTGTCAGGAACTCAGAATTTCAGCAAACAGCTAGCTTTTGTACCTCTGTAGTACTTTTGGAGGGCCTCCTCCTCTCCAAAAGCAAACTTTAGCCAATTTCTGTCAATGCTCAGGTAAACTAGATAAACTCCAATAGTTAAAATACTTTTCTAACTTCTACTGTTCAGGCTGAGGAAGTGGGTATGTCTAAACACTTGGTGAAAAATAAGTCTTTTTGACAGTCTAGTAACACATGTATTCCTCTTACTAAATGCAATTCAGTCTTTCTTGGTTTTAAACAGACATGCAGCCCCTTCCCTGAAGAACTTATGCTTTGCTTGGCTTTTTAATAAAAGGAGATGTAACAGAATGGGCTGAAGCTATTAGGATTGGGTTTAGGTGGTATGGTTGAGTTAACTCACTAATTTAGGAAGAGGATCTATTGTGATTTAAATGAATCTACCTAGAACATTTCAGACTTAAAACCAAGCGTAATAGTTGCATAACAGTCACATTAATAGCTCTTTCTTGGCTTCTTCCTGTTATCAGTTAAGGTATTTTTCAGCTAAAAGAGTTGAGACCACAGGCACTGTGTTAATGGTACCTTCAGATCTTTTAATACTGCTCCTGGGAAGTGTGTGCCTGTGTGTACTCATGACCTTGACGTATATCCAATCCCTGACTACTCCATTTCTCCCCACCTCCTGCACCTGCTATACCATGGTCAATTGATAATGAGAATAATCGTTTGTGAATTGTTAAATGAAACATGTGAAAAGTGTGTTCAAAAAAATGGCATCTGGTTCAGTGGTGTCTGATCTGCACTAGCGAAGTATCGTCTTACAGGTTTGCTATGAGATACTCGATTCGGTGTGAAGGCAGAGGATTCCTTTTGTTTGTTTGGGTTTTTTTTCCCCTTGCTGTATTGGTTGCAAAATGATTGAGAGAGAATGAGAGAGAGAGATAAATATTTTGCTCTAAAAAACACAGTGACTCCCTTCCCCTCAACACTTCTGTTTCCTGACTGTGAAGATGAAACCCTGTTGATTTGGAACTAGATTAGTATGTAGAGATAGTTCTGAAACATGTGAAATGTGTGAAAATTCTCACATTGATGAGAATGTTCAGGCTTCTTGTCTAATTCTTGTCCTGCATCTTTTTGATCGCAAAGGAATACCTGAAGCTTCATTTGGTATTTAATTTAATATCACCATATTTTGGTTTCTAATCGTATCCCACCTGGAGGGGAGCCTTCAGATCCTATCTGACACAGCCTGTGTCAGGAAGGAATCCAGGCTTATTCTCTTCCCCTTGTCTGGCAAGGAATGCTGAGTGGATGTGGAAATCCAATTTGCTAGTGTTTGATGCCTATAAGACTAACATTTAGTCCCTTATGTGTGTGTAGTGAGTGTACTCCTTAACAAATACAGGTCTGCTGAAGATGTGTTGTCGAGAAGTTATTAGGAGAGGTAACTGGTAACTGAATTTGCTTTGCTTAGGATGTAAAGGGCTTCATGGATGTGCTAGGCAGTGTTTCAGGTTTGTATGGATCTGGGTAATCAAAGAAGATTTAATATTTGTTTGTGCTCCTTCCCTGGTGGGAAAGGAGGTCGTATATCCCATTTTATTAAGGTAATGAAAACAGTTCCTACATTTTCCTTTCTTGTCATAACTTCTATTTTAATAGCGACTAAGATAGCTTTGGACTACTTTGTTTTGAAAAAGAGTATTCAATATGTGAAATTTTCCTAGGATAGTTAAACAGAAGGAACAAATTAAGTTGAATGGATAGAAGAATGCTGCAGTTGAGGATATGAGCAGAGAAAGAGAACTTACGTACAAGTTCAGAATTTCTTGTGCGGCAAATGAGTTCAGCTGGGACATGACATTTATGATGCTGCTCTTAATGTTATTATGGGAACTGCCCAAATTGAGGCTTGTCTGAGAGTGCAGTAAAATAAATACGCCATTATTTTCTTGACATGAGAATTAGTTAATTTTATATTGTAAAAATTCAAGGCAGCCTATGACATTATTGACCTTCACCTCCTACCCGTGTGAGGAAACACGCCAGGAATGTTATTAAAGATAGGTCTGAGCAACGTGGTAATTTTCTTGAAGTATATATTTTTTCTATATTTTTTTTTAATCACAGAATGTACAGCTTTAGTGGTGCAGAAGTTAGTCTGAGCACTGGTTTATGAAGTGGATTTTAGGGAAAAAATCAGTGGGGCTGCTTGTGAGCTTGTTTGAGGCTGTTGAACTGAAGTTGTTCGAGTTGGACCAGTGATAGTGCTGGAGAGAAACTTTTTTGAGTGTGAACTTTAACCATGTTCTTAATAATCAACTTACCATGTGTTGCACAGGCTGCAGATGTAGTTCTCTCCATCTCAAAATTCTTAGTGATGATACAAGACACTCAGATATATGAGAGGGAGGCACTCCTGTTCTGCCGCTCTGTAGAGTGGTCATATCTCTCTACTCTTCATAAAATGAAGTTCTTTTGTACAAGCTGGGTGCCCAGAGTTGGATAGTACTAACAATTTCTGTATGAGGCTGTGCTTAGCTTCTACTTGCCTATTCATTTGTGGTTTCTTCCTTTTAATAATAAAGAAACCAGCCCAAAGCTGAAGCTCAGAAGGGTTGAGATGAGTGGCCCCCTGTGTCATTTCTTAAAACTCAAAGAATAACTTTGCTCATTTATAGGGAGGAAATGAAAGATTGACTCCATTGTGCATTTCTCAGAAGAAAAGCTCTGGGTATTTCCATAAAATACTGCGATGTAGTGTCTCAGGCCTGAAGAAATTGAACAGAATACTCTACAAATGCCTCTGTAGTGTTACTTAAGTAAAATGTCACAAAGGTAAGGTCTCATGCACAGTAACTCTTCACAGAAGTCATCCTTTATCACACTGATCTATTGAACTGGTTTGAAGTAGCTTTGTCAAGTGTTTGCTTCTGAAGGCAGCTTCAAAAACATGAGACCACAATCATCCAGATAAATAATTAAGTTTTTACAGCATTGCGGAAGTCAGTATTTTGAAGTCCAGAGTTTTGGAGTGCCTTGATCTAGAGCAGACTTGTCAGCCACAGCATCAGGGTTTTAGGGATTCTCTTATGGTCTCATCTTCTACTTGTTTTAGAAGGTGGCTGTGGGAGGTGGATTGCTGATGGTGTGGGGAGGCAGAGGCAGGAGCTCTGTGCTGCAATAGGCAGCAAGGACTAATGTCAGGGAGTGTCCATGGCTGGCAATTGCTCTTAGAAAAAGCTGGGGATTTAGTTTTATTTTTTTAACTGCTTTGGCAGCAGTTCAGTGGTCTGTGTTGAGCTGTGAACAGATGGAGGATGTGATCAGCTGTTGGGGCAGTGTTTGCTGCTCTAAATAGCTGTTCCTTGTCTTCTCCAGGAAAAGTTAGCAGGCGGGATAGAAGTGTCCAGCTGGAAGCCTAGGGGACTTCACTGTACTAGATCTAAATTTTCACATGTCCATCTTTATTCTTCTAGCTACTAATTATGCCTAGGTATCAGAAGTGTTAGTTTAGTCATAGTTTGCATTGCAGTGTCAGCTTTGCTCACTTTGATCTGTAAGTCAGTTGTTGCTCTTTTTTGGAAGTAACAGCTTCTCTGCTTAAAACCAAACAGTGTAGAGAACTGGGCAGTGATTGATTTATGTCCCAAATCTGTGAATATGCTGAAGAGGTAAGCTTTCTAAAGATTGTGCAAAAATATATGCACCACTATCATATAGAGCTCTAGTGACTGATATTAAATATGTTAGCTATAGTGAGTAAAACCAATACTTGACCTGTAAAAATCTAAAGGGCTCCATGGGCCCATAACTGTCTGTGATTTTCTGAGTTAGGAATGTAAACACTGGCAAGTGAATTCTGTGCTAAGGCTTTTAAGTATTTAGAGTTCTGTGGACAGCAGTGAAATAATTAAGAGGAGTTTTTGTGTAGTTATCCTTTTACCTCCCCCGCAAGGTCTTGTTTAGGAAATCTGCAAGCATAGCATCACTAACTGCTGAACTTATTCCCAAAAGAGGGTGTTGTACAGTAAAGGGTAGAGGTAGGCATGTTCCTCTACAGCATCAGAAGCTAAAGGAGGTTTACGGTAATGGGAAACTCATTTAGTTATAGCACTCGGAAAGCTGTTGGGAAGAGGGGCAAATGCATATGGCATGTTGTGTTAGGACCATCCATCTTCTGAGCCAGCTTTCATCTAAAATTGGTCATTTAAGCTAATATGTGATCAGGATTCATGGTGGACTTAACACGGGTGTGTGCTGGCATGGGTGTCTTGCTTCAGCCAAAGCTGGTGCATAATAACTCGGAATTAGTGTTCAGCCATGTCCATCAAATTTTCTTCCTGTACCACCACCAACTACTTAGGAGTTATAAACCTGGGTATTTACCAACTGGACCAACATCTGAGCAAGACCCTGAAACAGCACCTGGATATACTTTGTATGTAGCCAAGTACTGCTTTCTCATGGACTGCTTGTCTTTGATCTACTTTTATTCTCCCTATCTGTCAGAAGAAACCGGTGGCAGTTACTGATCTGGTAAGTTAAGAGAAGTCTGTGGTCAGCAAATAAGGATGGAGTCTTCAGAGGAATAGAATAAGACTAAAATGCCTTTTTTTTTTTTTTTTTTTTTTCTTGGAGGGTATAGGAGATGAGTTAATGTGGATGAGAGGAGAAAAAGCTGTAAAACACCAAACAGTATTGGTGTTAAGGAAATATGCTTAGCCTTTTGAAATGGGAAAGTAAGTTAATGAAAGACAGGCACTTTAACAAACTAACTGAGCATGGCATTATGTAACCTTTTTTTTTTCTTTTTTTTTTAAACTTGTAAGTTTTGGTCATGTCCTTCATAAGTTTTCAATGTTTGTCATTAGTGACATCTAAAACAAACTTAATTACATCAGCATTGTAAGGTGAGGGAAAGAAAAGAAGGCTGTCAGTTGAATCTTAAATCTATTAATGTCTATTAATGCAAGCCATGACACTTTAAAATCTATGTATTTCGTTATTAGGGCCTATCCCATTGTGGGTAGTGCTGAAATTTGTTGGAAACTGTTAAATGTAATGTACACATAATGTTCTTCAAAGTGCTGTAAGGATCTACCTTGACTCCTGTTCTGCTCTAAGCTTTGTGCTGTCAGATTGCATCAATGACAGCTCATTACAAACAAAAGAAGTGGCTTTAGGCAGGGGTGCCTGACTTGAATGCTCTCTGCCACCCACTTCTCTTAGAGGTTTTTCTCACAGAGAGAGAACTAGTGCAAACAGCTTTATGTTGATGTGATTGGAGCCGGTACACTAATTGTAGGCACTGCAAACTTTTGGATTGCTTTTGGGACTAAAGTAATTTTGCTTTTAAATTAAAATGGTCCTCTGTGTGTGTTTTTGTTTGTCTGATTGGTTTGGTTTTTGGGGGTGATAGTGATGATGTTTTTCTGTGTACAGAAATAGGGGCTGTAGCTTGCGGAGCTGAGCTTACCCGCAGCTGAGAAGGAGGTGCTACCACTGAACTGTTCACAAGGGTAGTTCAGCTGTTTTCTAATATTAAGTGGGTTTTTTTCCCGTTGATTTAGGTGCAACAAACCAAAGTGTGATTTAACAATACCTTGAGTTAACGTGTTTTCATAGACAGACTTTGGTTAGCTTGTGACTATTACAAGAGGTTGCTGAACCTCTGTCAAGCTCTATAACCATATTAAGCCCAATAGTTGGCTGTTTCAAAGTTGTTGTAGGAAGTGTTTCACAGAGATGGATGTGAGGCTCTGAATTTGAATAACACTAATGTTGGCTGATGCAAGCCCAGAGACACTGTCATGGACAGATGCGTGACTGAGAATGTGTGTGTGCATGCTCATACGTGTGTGTGCATGCTCATACATGTGTGTGCATGTACTCAAGCTTTTGAAAACCATGACATTTTTGAATGTGGATTAATGAGGTTGTTATGTAAGTGTAGGCATGAAGTAAATACGTTGTGTGTGTGGATGTACATTTTGTTCGGATTAGGAGAACAGGTACATATGTGTTGAGGCTCTTGAACAAAAGTACCTGAGTAAATGTTTGAAGGTTCTTCACCAGACTGGGTCTTGTAGTGAACCTAGTCATTGGGAACAGAAGAGTTTGTTTTAAAAGCCAATCCTGAGGCACAGGACTGTTCTGTCAGCCTTTAGTGTTTAATTGGTGCTGGAGTTAATGACCAAAAGATTTCTTAATTGCCGTAATGCTTCCAGGCTTCTTATCTTCAATAAGCTGCTGCCACAACAGATGGCAAGTTAGTGATTTAGCTGGGGTTTACTAGAAGTTTTTCACCACTTTATGTTAATGGCCATAAGTTATCTATGTGGCCATAGATAATGTGTAGTTGAAACCAAATCTTCACTGGAATAGGCTTCAGATGAATTAAGGTTTTATTTTGTTGCTCAGCAAAAGATAGAACACTCCTTTACTTTCAGAAGAAACTTTGCAGTTTTATCTGTGTGATCATCTTTATTTTATCTTGACTGCTTTCTCCTGGCTACTCCCAAGATTCGTTTCTACTATACTGTCATTCTCTGCTTCTTTTCAGGGAGTCTGCAGGGAACTGTAGTGGTGTCTGCTGTGATTTGAGGCAGTAGCAAACTAAAGCAGAGTGTTTTGAAAAGGTCTGTCTGGGGTATTTTTGTTTTGGGGTTTTTTTTTTTTGTTAGTGTCATAACTGGCTAAGAGTCTGAACCATGTGATTAAACATGGACAAAATTAAATTTCCATAATTTTCAGATATATGTTGTTTAAAGAAAAGATTCATATTCATTCAGTGGAAAAAAAATAATGTTTTTTTTTTTCTCTCCTGAAAACAGGCTACCATACTTGTACAGTATCCTCCACTAGCTATAAATTTGAAACCTTATGTAGGAGGAGGAGGAACTTTGTACTGAGGAACATTGCATAGTAACTAAGTTAAATATTAATTATTATTTAATGTTTTCAGAAGTGCTGTCATTGGCAACCCAGCTTTCTGCTTTTTAGAACCATGGGGAATTCATGATGCTTAATCACACTTACTTTGAATATTATTTAGACTGCTTGTTGCATGTTGGTTTTTTTGTTAAACTTCATGGCTGTATCTTATGTCTTCATAAGAAGAATCAAGAGGAATATGTTGTGTCAGTATTTAAAGTAATTTTGAGCCTATGCTTTCATTTTTAATCAGGTGAAAAATCTAGTGATAGTGTAAGGTATAGGGGTTGTTCTGATCCCCAGGAATGTGTTAAAATGTTACTAGTAATGGCCTGTGGGAATTTGTTCCTTAAGTACAAGAGCTTTCAGTAGGAGCTGAAATGAGTGCTTGGCTTGTGACTAAGGACACAGAAATGAGTATTTGTCTAAGTTTGAAGCCAGTTCTGAAACAAACTGAAGTCAGCAGGTTGCACCTAATGATGTTAGCTGTTAGTGAGGTTGTCTCATCCTCACAATCAATAAGTATTTCTGACCATTTGACAACTCAGCAGTGAAAGCCTGTAGTAGTACATATCTATTTTCTGTTAAAGCCTAAGGGATCCTAAGCAGTGCTAGACCTCCCTTATACTGAAGACACTAAAAGTATCTTTTAAAGTTATTCCCACTTCTGTTAATATTTGTGATTGACTTGAAAGTCAACATCAGCATCATTAGCTTTTTCTGTAAAGTCTTGGCTTGGTGAAATGGCTGATATGTAGTATGCCATGTTATATAATATGAGAATACTTGATCTGATTGCCCTAATATTAAAAAGTCATTCCCAAATAATTGTATTTTTACATTTTAATTGTTTTCTGATGTTAGAGATGAATTCTTCTGAAGAGGAAAGATTTTCTATGGTTTAACTCATGTATTTCCTCCTTCTTGTAGCAGGAAGTCAGTCTTCACTGTTTTATTTTGCTTCCATTGTCCTAAATGTGACACTTCTGCTGCAAATACATTCTTTTGTATAGTTTGCTTGAATAATTTAGCTTTCTGAAACTACATGCAAAGGGGATTTTTAGTGTTTGTATTAACTCATGATTGGCTAAAGAAGTTGATGCAATGGACTCTGCCTTTATCAATGCTTTCAAGGCTTTGTAGTTATGACTAGTAAATTTTTAGTGTCCTTGTCTTCATCTCTTTCACCAAACTGGATATTTTGTAAGGGGGCTGTCTATGACATGAGAGAGTTTGGATAAATAAAGGAATAATATATTAATAAGTATTAGTACAGGGAGGAGTTACATCTGGTGATTATTTCTTTTGTAGGTGTCTCTGCTTTGTGGGGTTTACTGGGGTTTAGTGGAGCACGAATCCCTTTAGTTAAACCATGGGAGGATCACTGGAAGATGTCTTCTGGCACCTGTTGTGTCTGACCCTCCAGTACATGGCAATCCTTCCTTTCCTCTGAAGCAAAATTTGATCTACATCAGTGAACAGGGAGGATGATGGTAGCTCCTCATTCTGGCAAGCCAGCCGTCCTGATCTAGTTGGCTTACTTGTAAGCCTATCCTATGTAATTTCCTTTCAACTCCACTGTAACACTGGTGGCAAAGGCATAAAGAATGGCTGTTTTGTCCCACCACTGCTGGGTGGATTTCTCCTCATTGGGCTTTTTTTCCCCACCTTCCTAATCACACTTGTACATTCATGAGGGAGAGCATGCACTTGGGTAACTCATGAGGAGGCACTGAGCAGGCAGGCGGTCTGAGCACAGAGGTGTATTGGAGCTGGGTAGCTACCAGGGAAGTTTTGCTTTGTGGCCCTATTATTTCCCTTTTGTGAAATGCCTTGGGAAGACTCCACTGATTATAGAGCTTTTTATCTTCATTTAAAATAGTAATGGAAAACAGTATTGGCCAGTATCTACCTTGATGCAAGGCACCGGCACAGGTTGCACAAAGAAGTAGTAAATGCTCCATCCCTGGCGCTGTTCAAGCCCAAGGTGGGCAGATCCTTGGGTGACATGGTCTATTGTGAGGCATCCCTGCCCATGACAGGAGGTTGGAACTAGATGATCTTAAGGACTTTTCCAACCCAAACCATTCTATGATTTGTGTGAAAACTACAATTAATTTTGTTTAATACTGTTTTTGGGTTTTTTACTTTTTTTTTTTAATTTTGTAATTGCACTCAAAGAAGCAGAGACAAATCCAAGCTATCGTCTTTCAGAGCACTGCTCATAATTTAGCACTGCTAACTTAACTGTGCTTGCTTTACCTCACTTAAATCTCATGCTAGCCAAGTAGCCAGGCTTGCAGCTACTCTACAGTAGCTGCTTACTCTCTGCAAAAATGCTCTGCTACAATCTTGCTGAAACACCTGTCTTTAATTTCATGTTCCAAAGGTGTCCTTGCTGAATAGGTTCTTGGGGATTTTTCTTGTTAAAGAGCCCATTAGAACCTGATGTTTTATTCTTGTGAAAGTACTTGTTTACTGCAACAACTGCTTTTATAATAATCAAAACTCATTAGACTCTAAATTATTATTAGCACGTGTGCTGGGTCTCTGGTAGTTTTTTGTTTTCTTCTGCACTTTTTAAGCTTTCTTAAGTTCAATACCAGAGCTGAATGTAATATTCCAGAATCTCTTATCAGTGCTATAAAATCTTGACTTAAAGTTTCATTCCATCTTTTTTTTTATCACATTCATTTGCCCGTCTTCTGGCCAGTGGAGACAGCGCTGATGATACTTTTGTCACTTGTTTGTTTGACCTGCTCTTAAAATGACCTTGATGATGGAGACTCCACAACCTCACCAAGCAGTCTATCTTTGTCCTTAAAACTTCGCTGTTATTTTTCTATTGCACAGAGAAATCTCACTTGCTGCACTTTTTTGTTTGTTCTGTTTGCTGGAGGTACAGAGGACTGACTCTGCCTCTCTTTGGTGTATCTGTAAGCTTGGTGTGCCCAGGTCTTCCAGCCTTTTCTGGCAGGTAATATTGGCTACATCTGGTAGTTGTTCTCTTGTGGCTTTTCTCCAACTGTTCCTGTCTGGTTTGAAGACCTGTGTTCAGAATGATTTGCAGTTGTTCCTCTGAGACTTACTGGAGCAGCATTAGGTGGAAGGATTATGTCATGTGTCACATAAGCTATACATCCCAAGGTAGCATTAGCTTTTTTCCAGCTGTCTGACCTTGTTGACTCCTCTTTTGCGTATAGTCACCTATGTCTCTTTGGAAATACTTGGTAGTTCTAGTAAAATCTTGCTTTTTAGTTTGGCTATGAGAAAATCTCAGTAATTAAGACTGTCACAAATGTTAATCAAATAAATCATGACATTTATTCTTTCTCCCCTGTTTAACTGTCATGGAAGAAAGTTGTAGTGATTTGACATGGCTCATTTTTGACAAATCCAAGGTGGCTGTTCCTCATCTCCATACCATCTAAGTGCTTAAAAAGACTTGTTTTGAATATATTTGATTAACTTCTCTGGGAACTGAAGACAAGCCAGTATTATTCCTCAGGTGTTTCTTCCCTTCATTGTCTCTTTTCTCTCCCTCAGTTTTGGGGGCTTTTCGTTTTGTTTTGAGGGGTGAGGTTGTTTATTTGCTTTAAGAAAGCTTATATGGTTTGCCTGTTTCTAAGCTTCTGATCTCAGGTATGCTGCATGAGTTTCAGAGATAGGATTATTGGTTTTGAGACAGCTCAGAGGATTTCGTGAGCAATTTGGCTGAATGTTATCAGATCCAGCCAACTTGGAAAAAAATGTAATTATGGCTATTTCCAAAAATAGGATGAGCCTGAGTTGGTGTTTTTACCCATTTATTTGTTCTGATTTTGCTAGTCACCTGCTTGCAGTTTATCTCTTTAGTGAGGACTTGTTCTTCTTTAGGGCAAATTAATGAAGAACAAGAAATGAACTTGCTCTTTAATCTGTTTGCCCTCTTCATTCAGTAATGAACAAATTCTCTTATTAGTAGTAGTGTACTGATAGGATGATTTCTTAGCTGTCTCAAGCTGTTTTGTGAGAATTACTTCATTTTCTCCCTGTAGCCTTTTCCATTGGTTCTCTTGCCATTGTTATACTTGTTAATCCCTTTCTGTGTGCGTTTTCTGAGTTGTCGTTCTCTTGCTATGTTTTTGAGTCTCTTGCTGTGCTTGGTTTTCTTGAACTTGTTTCTATTGTGTCATTTGAGAATTAGCTTTTCCTTGCCTTAATCTTGCCTTCTGTGAGCTCTTATTTAATGATGTTAAATCTGTCTCTTGCTGTTCTTCTTTCCTTTCTGTCTTCAGTAACTATTGACTCGATGGTTTACTTCCAGTGAAACTGTGTCTCATTGTTTACTGTCAAACACTTCTTTCTTGCTGGCTGCAGCTAAAGGAAGAGTCTGTGGTTGCTTTCTATGTTTTAAAAAAGTAAGTTCCTTGAACTCTTGCTGGAGTTCTGCTATGTTCAATTCTCAGTAGGTGCCTAGGTTCTTAGTATCTTCATGTAACAAAAAGTCCTGTGCTTTTCTTCACTCTTCCGCCTGCTCAGAAAAGTCATCGTCTGTCTGTCCACAATTTTTGATGGTTTGCAGTAAGCTTGCAGCTAGATAGCACTTACGTGCTTTACCTCCTTATATTATTTGCAGACTTCCAAGATACTTCTCTCTGTATTTGTGATGTTTATGCCCCTTAGATTAAGGGCATGACACTCATGGGCACTTGAATTTGTTTTGCCTTGGTGGTTTGGTTTTGTGTTGTTTAGCTTTGTTTTGGGTTTTTATGAACTGGCTGTATCTTCTTTCTTTTAGTATTCCAGCTAGGGATGGACTTTTACAGAGAAGATCATAGTCTTGATCACATTCACAGAATTCTAGCTCCTTTCCTTATGCTTCATGCATTAGTATGCATGCCTCTAAAACCAAGGGATTAGTTGCTTTTTTTTTTATGAACTTTGTGTGAATACTTACTTGTTCTTACTTTTAGGCTCTTGTTCAGGTTGCCCTAGTATATCATCTTTGGACTCTTGATATTTTGCTTGTGATCCAGTTATAAAATATTCTTCATTCAAGTTAACAAGCAGAAAGAGCTTCTTATGTGTGTTAATCCTTTGAAATCTTCCGTTCTCACCTACCAGCAAGTGGAACCTCATTACGTGATCAGGGAAGCCAAAGGTATCCTCTGATCACATTTTCAAACACACAGGGCTGTCTGCAGGATGAGTTTGTTCCTGACGCTGTTAGGATATGGAGGGCTGATTGGGAGCTGCTTAGTCATTCTTGATGGGTACTTGCAGTGTAACCAGTACCCATGTGGACAGTGATGAAGGAGCATCAAACAGCTTTTTGTGACACCTAAAATGTTGTGCTCATCTTTCTGTTGGTTAGACCTGATATATGTGATTTCTGCTCCTCTAACAAGTTGCTTCAGACAAGCACTTTTGTTTTCTTGGGTCTGAACAACTGGAGCAGTATCCCTAGGTAGGGCCATCAGACAGCTTGTTCTCCATGACTTTCTGTGATACAGCTGTTTAGCTGCCTTTGTCTTTGACAGTCTCTTCATAGATCACCCTAAAGACCTTATGATCACAGACATCTCAGCTCAGCTGCCTCCTACTTCTCCTTAGTGCCCCAAACCCCCAAAACTGCTTTCAAAGACAATCTATAATAAAGAATTTACTGCACTGGGTGTTTTCCTTGTCATCTTCTTCAGTATAGGAAATATAAACAACTGTTCTTACAAATCCAGTCTAGGACTTAGGTTTGGCTCACTATCTGGATATAGCCCTTGTATCTTTGGGTCAGGGAACATTTGAGATGAGAGTTTTGAAGATGACACTTTTTTTTATTCTGGTTATGAATGTTGGGATCATGGTTGGCTTTCTGCTAAGATCATCCCTGCCTTTTGGTGAGGAGATTCCCCTGAATTCTCTCATCTCTGCTTCTTAAATTGCAGCAGTAAATCAGATGCTTGAGTCAGAGGACTTAAAGTTTTACATCTCTCCTCAGTTAATTCAGTAAATTTCTGATCCCTTCCATAGTGGTAGTTGAAGCACGCCCTGTGCTATGTTTAAGCACTGTATTTCATGTGGACATAAGAAATTTAATACATGATGTGATGTATGTGTGTCCCGCGGACATGTAGAGCTGGGATAATGAAACGCAAAGACTGAGGTAATCTGCTGTGGCTATTAGTTTAACTTGTGGTTTTATTAACTTTGTACTGAACTGTTAGTAACATAACCTTTGAATGCAGCAAGTAAGCTTTAACATCAGAACTGTCTTCTCCCATGGTTTTACTGATTGCTCTTAAGTCTAGCTGCTAAACTAGGACTTTGCTTCATATTGGTGCTGTTTTTTTGCAGAATTGAAAGGGCTTAGAACTAGAGAATTATTTCTCTGCCATGTATTGTCATGTGAGTATAATGTATGCAATTTGCCTGACATTTCTGTTTCTCCGTTATGGGAAAAACATGGCTAGCTTTAGAAATTGTATTTGATGAATCCTTCTGAAAATGTACGCTCCCATTCATGGCTTTACTTAATATTTTAGGAGATTTTGCTGTCATGAGTGAGTATGTTTAACCCTTTACCAGATACCAAAAGAGGTAATTTTCTTGTAATATCATTTCTGGAATAGAGCATCTACAGTTGTGTCATTGAAGCTGCATAGTCAAATAATTAATTCATAAATATTATAGATTAATTCATCCAAAGGCATCTTAAACTGCCTTTGGGTGAATGCTCCTTACTGTTCATAGGGAAAGTGCTGGCATGTTTTAGGCTTTTTTGTTTTGCATATTTGTATTAATTTTACATATTTCTGTTCAGGATTAAAGTATAAACAACAGATTAAATCTCTAACAACTCTACTAGGAAAGAAGTGTATATGCATGGTTGTTACCTGTTAGGGCTAGTTGAGAGAATTTTAGGGGTGCTCTAACTACCTACTTGGAATACTTTTGGTCATTGTACTGGGGAAAAGAAATGCTTGAATCATCTTCATTATTAGCTTTTGGTATTTCTTTTTTTTTTTTTTTTTTTTCTTTTTTAGCACATGTGGCTGCATAATTGCTGGAAAAACGTTGAACTTTTTTTTTTTAGTACAGGAAAGGCAGAATCCTGGTAGGAGGTGGATTGGCTCAGTTCTGCTGTGTCATATTTAGCTACAAAGAAGAGAAGTATTGCATGTGAGATATGTGCTCCTAAAGAATTTGTGATGTGTGTAATTAAAACAAAACCTCCTTCCCTCCCTTTTCCCCTGGAGAGCCTGGGTTCTTGGTGGCTGCACCTCTGGGTATTACAGACCTAAGTCTTTTTTTTTTTTCACTCAAGTCTAAGCTTGTCCACGCGTAAATTAGTTCTGTTATTTTGTATTCCTTCTGCCATTTTACTTGTCAACTAGGGAACAGCATTTAATGCTGTGCAGAAAACTCTTTAAATACAATTAATTACTGTAATTCAGCCAGTAAAAGACATGATTTCCTTCTCCTCCTCCCCTTATGGCTTACTATTAATTTGATTTTAATTTGGTTTCAGGTTTTCAAGTTTGCTGTATCTTGCAAATTGTCCATACCTTTACACAAAACTTAAAATACTGTTTTTTTTGCCTCCTGCTTCTTAAATTCAGTGTTAAAAGATATATAAGAACCTTATCAAAACTACGGTAGGCAAATTTCCCTTCATCTCCCCTGCTGTGAAGAAAAACACCGAGAAGACAAAGGCAGTTCATGCATTACAACTGAGTTGCTAATGTATTTGGGCAACTGCAAAGCTTTTCATGTGAATGGTGATAAAAATGTGAAGGAATCTAGGCAGGTTTTTGGTACTGCCTATCTGTAGAAATACCATAAAATGTCTTTCATTTGCTGTTTCAACTTCACTTGAAATACATCTTCACTATCTCTGTCTTCAGTTCTGTTTGACATCTTTTGTGCTGTGACTGATAGTCTTTTAGTTCAGTTTGAATGCATCCCAGGGCATCTTAGTTTGCTTTCCCGGTTCTCAGTTTTAATTGTTGTCTTCCACCCATGCCCAGTGCATTCAGGAGGGAAATTCATTGCTTCACTAAACTAAACGAACCTCTTGCTAACAACCCTGTTTGGCTGTCACCATGTCTATTCCAGTTAGTTGTTTCTTGAAGGTGGTTGACCAAATGAGGTTTCCTCCAGAGGGCTGTGAGGCAGCGCTAATACTTTCCAGTGTCTCTTGAAAACAGTGGGATGCATCTTGGAATCATGTTTCCTTTTCACAGTCTTAGGGATGAGAATAAGCCATTGGTATAACCAAATCCTTCCTCCCCATTTGCTTCCAAATCTTTATAGAGAATTAATCTCAGAAAGGATATTTGCTGGCAAATACAGCGCGAGACACTTGTCAGTAGCTCTGATTATTATTTTTTTTTTAAATATTCCCTTAAGATATGAAATTGCTGGATTTGGAGCTAGGAATTCAAAAATCCTGACAGTTGAAACTGTAAAGTATGAATAATTATTTGAATAAGATGAAAGGGAAGAAGTTACAGAATTATCAGTACAATTTCTAGTACAAATCATTAAATATGTGTATGAACAGTGATACTTTTTAAAAAAATGCCTGATTTATAATAACATTTTTCAGTTTACATTCAGTACCTCAGATCAGTGCAATGCCAATATAGAAATGAAGATAAGGATATTAATCAATGCTGGCTTTAATCTTAATAACTGGCCTTATTTAGCCAAGTAGTTGGTTGCACAAGCATAGGCATGCTGTAGTTTCTTGGTTGCACACAATTTAAGAGCTGAGAGCTTCATACTTAGTGTAGTTTGGGTTTTGTTCTGTTTAAAAACAGATTTCTTTGAGAATAATGAAGTTATAATTACAAAAAAAAATTGATGAGCACAAGCTTATGGCATGGTTTGCAGCTTTCTGGTTTGTATTTTATTTTTACTTCAAAACGTAGGGCTTTGATTCTTCCCATCTTCACTGTTTCTTTGCTGAAGTGTCATTGTTCTAGTGCACTATCAAAGCTGTAGTATTTCCATGCTAGATCCCATTCTAACTTGCTCCTTCCATTAAGCTTAAATATAGATATATTTTAGTTATGATTTTTAATGACAAAAATCAAAAGTTTTATTTTGGAAGTGATTTTTTTTTTGTCTATTTATGATGCTGTGAGGCAATGGCTCACTAGATGAGGCTGCCCACATGTACAAATAGTGATGCTGTAGTTAACAAACCGAAGTTTGACAGTTGGATGCAAGTACAGATTTATGCTTCTATTCCCTGCCACCCAAGGGCAGTATCTTTCATTTACTGCATGTAGGGTGAATTTCAGTGTGATAGATGATATATATTTTTCTAATATGTGTTTATGGATTTAAGTATGGTGTAAATTGTGATTCAGATACTTCTAAGTTTTTTGTAAGATGAGACAGATGGGTTTAGGTTTAAAGGAAGTTCAGATGACAAGATGGAACTTGCAAGCATAGACACTTTGCATGGCATCAGGAATCTGTTGCTTTTTCCTGTAGCGATCTGTCTCTGCTGGAAGGCAATTAACCATTAACCACCAGAGACTTCAATCAGTGCAAGTTCACTATGGCGTTAATAACCGTTGCTTGGAAGCGTGCGGCTTCCTTGAGAATGAGCGTGCAGGGCCACAGGGATGGCTGGGGAGTTTATCTTCAAGCTTGGAGTAGCTTGGAAAACTTTCAGTTACTAATTGTAACTGGCTATATTGCTAGTGGGTTACAGGGAATTGCTGCAATGTTGTTAGCTTTGTTGTGCTGGCTTGGAAGAATATGTGAAATTTAATTGATAAAGCTTCCAGAGGATATAATAACTTCTAGAAGGATAATAAGAGTTCTCAGCTGACTGAGGAAAATCGGTATTTGTTCATGTGCCACAAACAGTATTGATGCAAGTGTTGCCAAATTTCATGTGACTTACCTAGATCTTTGGGGTGGCTGTGCTGATGGCCTGTACCTGGCTGTGATATTCCATTGATATTCTGTGTATTAAGAAAAGACTAGCTTGGTCTTTGAATCTTCACAGTGGTATCAAATGGAGGAGTTAGGGAGGTTATTTGTCATCCAGCAAGGATTTCTTCCTGGATACCAATTCTTGTGGTTTCCTAGTTGGAAGGATCATGATAATTGTGTCCTGAATTCCAAGGGCTGTTTTTTAACTCCAGTTTCTCAGAAGGCAGGGAATAAGTGGCTCATCATATTGAAGCTTCTGAATACAGAACAGAAGAAAAGTGATGACGGAGAGTAAACAAAAATAGTGAAATTTGCTAATTGATTCTGAGCCCAGATTAATTCTGGTTTAGATGATTTGCTACTTGCAGTCTTTAAATAGGGATTACACTAGATTATATCATCTGGAAAGAGCACCCAAACAGGAAAGTCTTTTGCCTTTGTTAATATAAATTTCATGAGATCATGTGCCAGGCAGTGCTTAGATTTTTCTTAAGCACAGCTTATGTAGGTTTGGTTTTAATTGTGGAATTCAACTTGGAGTATCTACAGAGCACAGCAGGACTTCTGGTAGGGTCTGACCGCTTCATTCTACAAAGTAACTGTGTTTTTGTTGGGTTTTTTTTGGTTTTTTTGTTTTTTTTTTTCTTAGGGTATTATTTGATAGTGATTACTTGTCACCTCAGACTTAAAAAGAAGGAGGGGGGGGTATTGCAGTGATTGAGGTAGGAATGAATATACCTATCTGTAAGTTTAATGGAATGAATAGTTTTAAGTCTGCTTCAGTCAGACATCCAAGGGAATAATTTGTCCTTGTTTAATAAAACAAAGCAGGTGAGAACCTCTTGAGTATTACTTTGCTTTAACTTCCAGTTAAAAAGTTAAGCATTTGTAGGTAATTGTCTTATAATGGAATACAGATTGGAATTTCATGCTAATGAATGCTTCCTAGTTCCTGTAGAGATCAGAGCTTTCTGTGTGTGTGCTGACAGTTTCATGTTGTGCCACTATAACCTGTGAACTCCTTATTTCCTAACAGGTGCTCATTTCCTGAAGGGTGTATTTTAGATTGGTTCAGCTAAAAGAAGAACTGAGTGTGCTATTGAAGAATGTGTGGGAGGAAGGGCGCAGAATATAGATGTTGCTCCCTTAAAACTCATTACAGAATAATATCTGCGTTCTTTTAAAAGTACCACTTCAAAGTTGTCTTTGAGGTACTATTGAAAAAAACTTCCCGGGATAGTTTCAGGCATGAGTTTTCAGCTTATGTCATTTAATCTGACTGTGTTTCTGACTATAGCCTTTTGTCAGTCAGGGTTTGATGGGTTTGTGAATTTAAGTAGGTCTTCAGACTTCAGTCTATTCTGATCAGTGTGCTGCAGCAGAATTGTTGTATCTTGGCTCTGAGCACCCAAAGGAGAAAAGATGCAGCAGGTAAATAATCAGTTCTGTCTAAACCCACCCAAAAGCATTGCTTTTACCTATTTTCAGAGGACGTGAGACCTTAAAGAACTAGAAGTAGAAATAAGACCATTTTTCTTTCTATTCTGCATTTTTCAGAACTGTCTGATTTCCTTCCTCCCTGCTCTATTTTTGAGGCTTTTGTGTGCGTGTGTGTGTCTGGTCATACTGAGAGCAAAACCTTGGTTACATTGAATTTTTGCTGTGAAATTTTTTTTTTTTTTTTTTGGTTATCTATTTATTTGATCCAGCAGATGCTAAGTGCATGACCAGCACTTTTACAAAGGGGGAGAGTGAGTTGGGAATGCCTTTAACTTTCTGCAGCTACTGATCTTATGCTTTATGCTGAAAACCAGGGCTGTGTACAGGTGACTTACCCCACTTGTCCCCCAACCTGATGATAAGCCTGTAAATAGTTATGTCTTATTAAAAGTTTTTTGGCACAAGGCCTTAAGTAACTTGTTGGCCAGGTTACTTAGTCTTGGCTTTTTAGCAGGAGGTAGTCAAGACTTGTCATCTTGGGTCTGGTTTAGGGTATCTCCCAAAATGGGTGAGATGGAGAGAGCCTCCTCACCCACTCCCAACCTCACTCATAACTTTTGCTATGAGCCTAAAAGTATTGGTCCTTTTGAACAAGTACAGTGTATGCCTCCTGCTTATACTTATTATAATTCTTCCCCCTATGTTGAAAATCTATAAGAAGAAAGGCTTCAGCTGGGAAAAGTATTTGCTTTGAAATAATTTTTGTTTCTGTTGGAAATTCCTTTGACATTTTGACATTCATATCAAAGGTCCTAAGAGATTTTACTGCTGGAAAAGAAGCAAATCAGGTTTGAGATCTTGGGGGTGTGGAGAGAGGAACAATTTTGTTGAGGGTTTGAGTTATTAATAGTAAACTTGCTTTATTATCTGTATGCAATGTAGATTAAGCTTTCTAGATTAAGCCTCCCCACCCTCGGCTTGTCAGCTTGTTTGACATCAGCAGTTTGGTTTAGGACTAGCTTTTGCTAAGCTGTGGAAATACAGTGTTGTGTTTACTTAAATCCAAGTGACAAGTTTTAATAATATTGCTTGCTGGATAAGGGAAGCCTACAGAGAACCTGTCTTGCAGGTTAGCGAAATCCTGTAATGGTGTGATTTTACTTAATAAAGAAAAGGCGGGAAGTCAATGTTGCTACATTAAAAAGATAGCAATAAAAGTGTCACTGAAATTGTTAAAGTCTCATACTGTTGATTTTATATGAATAATGAGGAAAATTGAAAACAGGAAAGCTACTTGTTATATTGTCTAAAGAGTGATACTTACCTGGTATCTCACAAACTGTATTTTAGCAGTAGCACAAGTCAGAAGGGATAGAAACCATTTTGCTGATAAGAATTTTCTGTGGAGATGCTTGCATAGCAAGGACCAAATATTGAATTAATATCATAATTATCTATTGCAAAATATATCTTAACTTTTAATAGATCTATCTTAATATGTTGTTCCTAATATGAAGTAATACCATACCTCACCTTTTGGAGGGTTAAATGAGTGACCTACTTGACAACAGCCTTGTTAGCTCCTTGAACAAATATTTGGGTTTGTAATAGAGTGCAACACTGGTGCTATCTGCTTGGCATTTTCTTACCTTTTGCTTGTCCTTATGAACAAAATGTATGTGAATTCTCAAGGTAGATGAATGAGCTTTACCTAATGCCAGCATTGTTTCTATTCCTTCTTCCCCCTTCATAGGCTATGTGCCGTGATTAGCCCTTGAGTACATTAATTCCCTCTGGCTAAGTATGACACAATGGGCTCTTGTGCTTTACAGTCACAAGATTTCTAACCTGCTCTATCCAAATGTACATATAGACAAGATCATACATAAATCAGTTTTAGTAACACGGTGTTGGTTATCATAGCTAGTTGATATATCTCGCAGCTAACTTGGTGTTCTGCAGCAAATCTGCTTCCACAAACATCCTCTGTGACCAGGAGTGGGATGTGCAGTCACAGTGTGCTTAGCTCCTTGACTGTTGAGTGGAGTTTTGGATTATTTCTATTTCAGAACAATATGGTATGGTTATATATTTGACTGAGCTCTCTGGTATGATGTCTGTTGAAGTATAATAGCTGTTGAACATAAATGTGCTGTGTATTAGACACTAGTGTAAGAGTTGAGTCAACGCATTAGCTGTACTGATGTGCAGTGGTTTCTGCCATCTGGAGCCTCTGCCGTGTTTCCCACTAACACTTTACTCTCAGCTGTTGTTCAACTTCTGGCAACTTCTCTTACTCCTGCTACTTAATTATTTCAGAACTAAATGGTAGCTCAGCTATATTTGAGAGTAATATTCAGATTTTGTATTTCAAATTTTGGATATCAAGAGAGTCACAAATGCCTTGTGATACTCCTTGGAATGCTTGTTCTTCTGCAGCCTTCGCTTTTCTATATCCCTGGTAACTGACATCAAGATTTAAAGGTTCTCTGAAATTGCATGTAGTCCAGAAGCTTTTTGTAGGAGTACCAAGGGACTGACTTATTGCATCACTGACTTATTCATGGATATGATTTTCTTCACCGAAAAGTTTTCTAATCTCAAGAATGTGAACTACAGCAGAATAATGCAAGATGGGGTGGAAAAAGATAACGTGTGTGAATATTAATGCTCAGAATAGCATGATTGATAAAATGGAGTAATAGTTTGCAAAATTAATTGGCAAGATCGAGTATTGGCTGCCTTAATACAGATATTTGAATTTTAATTATTATCACCTTGTCTTCACGTTCTCCAGTTTCTGTTTGGTACGTCAGCATCCTTAGTGAAAACAAGGATCTTTTTGCGTAGGAAACATTTGCAACTTTCCCTTTTGGTGACATTTACAGCTCATCAATAATCACTTTTTCTGTCAGTGTTTCTCCTATATATAATACTGAGACTCCCTGGCAAGCAAGTGTGTGTTAGTAAGTAAAACTGCATTCTGTTTAGTCTCACTAGAGATGTGTGATTATCACACGAAAAATTTAGATGTTTATAATGTCTATTTCTTAAGCAAACCCCTCCTTCTAAATCAAGGAGGGGTACTACAGTAGTTTGTTCATCTTTCATTGTTACAGATAACAAAACTATTTATTAGTCTTTATTCATCTACACGCTGTGTCCCCCTCCCACCCCAAAGGCATATTTGGAAGTAGGAATCTCCACACTTTCCACTGTTGCAAATCAAACATTTACTCATTTGCAAGCTACTGCTTAAAAGCTCTTTGAGATTAAATTTTGTGTAACTTATGTCAAAAGAGCATTCTTTTTTTTTTTTTTTTTGTCTAAAGCAACAGGAACAAACTCCAGCAGCTGCTTGAGTTTCTTGAGTATTGCTATGCCAGTGAACCTGGAAATGTGAGTGAGGATACTGCCAAGTAGATCTGCTTCAGTTTGCTCTTCCTGTGAAAAACTGGGCTACACCAGCTGTTAACAGGGTATAATGTGGACTTAAAAAAAGGCCTAAGGAAGGGATAAGGGGTGATAGTTTACTGCTGTTTTTTACATTGTAATATCTCTTCAGTACTGTAATATACCTTCTGCAGAGGCTGTTGCTACTGCAGAGACTACAGTCACTACTGACAATGTTCAGGAGCAATGTTTAAAGCAAGCAAACCCCCAAACCTTGTCATGCCATTGGTCTGGCCAGCATGCTGTCTTGTCTGACAGTGCTTGGTACTAGGTGAATGGAGAACTACAATGCATGTGTAGAATAACCCTCCTCCCATGTACCTTTCCAGGTCTTTCCAATCCAGAGATGTCCTGCTTCAGATTCTGTTTGTGAAATGCTGCTGAACTCCTCTCTTGTGCATTTATCGTCATTCTTTCCCCTCATCCATGCATTTGACTTCCACAATAGCTTATCCTTAAATCAGTTGGAGTTAGGGAGGAAGAATCCTAAATTTTCTGTTACTGAAATCAAATAGTTTCTTATCCTTTGAACTGAAGGCATAAAGAAATATTTCTTTATGTCTGAAAATCACTTAGGATTTTGTAAGCATCACTCATCTGCCAGAAGCAGTTCTGTGACCAATTTAGCTGTGCCTGGAAGAGAAGAGGAGCAGCTCAGCCTGTGACTGGAGAGCACCCAAGTCAGAGCTTTGCTCAGGCTGTGGGGAGGGAGGTCTTCACCAGTGAGTGTGACTCGAGACTGCTGCCACCCAAATGGTGTTGGGTGGCAGCATGAAAAGCAAGGCAAGAGCTTCTGTGTGAAGCTGTAGAGCAGTGCTGTAGCGTGCTCACTGACTGGAAGTGCCTGAGAAGGCTGAGCTCTGAAAAGCCGTGGCAAATGGGTTTTGGCTTAAAAAGTGTAAGCAGGAGAGCATACATAGACAAGACATGTTGATGGGTCTTTTGGGGGTAGCCAGGTTTAAGTGCAATAACTGTCTTTTAGCGTTACTCAGACACAGAAAATATGTAGTCTCAGATGTTTCAACAAACTTAATTTTTCACCTCCCTGTATAAAAATAAGGGAATTAATTCAAGGGGTATGGAATACCTTTGTGTTATTAGGGCCTTCTAGAATAAAGTGTAGCTTTAATTGTGTTTCGGTAACAGTGGGTTTTGTTTGGGGTTTTTTTTCTTGTCTGTGCCTTTCCTATCTGTGCCTTTCCTAAAGTGCCTGAGAAAATCAGTGCAATATTTTCTACTTGTTTTCCCCCAGGAGAAATTTGCTTACGTCCTGCATTTATTTTTATGAGCATCACATACCTGTAGAACTATTTAGAGTTCAGTCAAGTCTAAATTATCTTCCTGCGCTTTTCTTTTCCTGAGCTCTCTGAGACATTGCATCACTCTCCCTTTCGTGATGTTTGTGTGACTTCACCAGACTTCAGCTGCGAGAAAGATGGGGGTGTGTTGTCTAGTAATATGTGGCTCAGCCCACTGAAGGGCTGATTTTGGTAGTGACAGGCTATTAGAGCAAATTATGGCAGTCGTTGAGTGCTTTTGTTTTAATTGCTCGACTGGTTCTTCAAGGTCATTCAGATGAAATCGAGGAGTGGTTTTGGAGCTGTGATTCTCACTGTCTTCATACTTTCTGGTATGAATTATACTGTGCCGAGATGGTGTATGCCTTATTCTCCAGAAAAGTCACATTTTAGAGAGGGTGAGTTAGCATGACAGCAGCTTGCAAGAAAATATTTTCATATATCTTTTCCATTGTAAATAACATTCATAGAAAGGCCAGAAAGATTCCCCCCTAACCTTGCCATTATGTTGAAGAATGCAAGCAGATTCCCATGTTACTGATCCATGTCAGCCTTTCTTCTGGCACTTATCTTAATTAAATAGGTTTTTAAAACATAAAACTTTAAAATCATTAAAAAGGATACTGTAAAGGGCTGTGTAGAGACTGTAAAAATAAGTTTTCTCTAAATAAAAGGAAGTTAGTGCTGTCCAGAAGTGACAGCTGTCTAGCTTGTCACTTCTACTTTAAATCTCTGCACACAGAATTCTAGCTGTTAACATATGGCCTGATAACTAGATCTTGTGAGGTCCTTCTGCCATTCTTCAGTCTCTTCAGTAGCATGAAGAATTTAGTGCTATTAGTTAACTTAGTCATCTTGAGCACTTTCTTGCTGCAGACTTTGGATAACTGCAGTTTCCTGGATCTCCTTTGAAAGCTTAACTTTAAAAAATGATCTTCTGCTCCTCTAGTCCTGCTGAAGTATATAGCAAGCATTAACATACTGAAATTATTACTGCAACTGTAACATCCTTGAGCTTCCTTAAGACTCTTGGCAGAATGTCATCCACTCTTGGTGGTTTGATAATTTTTTTAGCTCGGTTTGCTCCATACTTCTTTCCTAGCAGTGCCATGCTTCGAGACACATCTTCTAATGCATCTTCCGTAAAAAAAAGTCTTTCACTGAGAGAATACCTTTAAACTCCTTCACAGTGAACATGTAGATGAGAAAAATCTGGTGTTTCTGCCATGACCGTGTAGCTTGTTCAAGTGTTTTTGTAATACATCTATTTGTTTACTTACTTTAGCCATACGATCCTGTCAGGCTACCTACTGCTCCTTGCTCCTCATGTGCCTTGAAAAACGATTTACTTGTAGGTTTTTTAGGTTTTTTTTTCCCCCTCTCACTTCCTTAAATTATTTGTGCCACTGTCTCATTGTAATTTTTTTTCTCCCTGTCTGTTTTTAGCTTGCTATTGTTTGGGCCCCATTTGGACAACTTCTACTAGATTCTTCTAATGTTTTCTCTAATATGCTATTTAGCCATCTTGGTCCCTTGCCTGTCATGTCATTATTTACTCCCACTTAAGTCCTTTTTGTGCCTTTCTTCTTTTTGCCTAAATTTGCTCTAAGCCTCACATACAATGTCTTAAATCTCATTGCTTACAGATGCTTAATTTTTGATGATTCTTTCTAAGTTCCCCCCTATCTGTCTAATTCCTTGGTGTTGGTTCCTCATACAGATACTGAGGTCACTACTAAACCTTGGGGGTATTACACTAGTATTTTGAACCGAATTCTGTGCAGTGCGTATGATCAAGAGATGCCTTTTCTTTTGTCAGTAGCATGGCAACTTGTTCTATGAAGCAGTCCCTGATGCTCACTGTTTTGTCTTGGCATCCTGTGACATTTAGTGGATAACAGAAACCTCCCACTGTTTGTCTTTGCTTTTGTTTCTGAGTGCCTTCAGCTTGGTCACTCAAGGTCTGCATGTATAAATGTGACGACTCATGCATTTCTCTTTATCACTGTCTTGAATATAAAGAATGTAAATGTACTCCCTTAATGAATAGGTAATGGTTTTGAATAAACTTGTCTTTTTTTTTTTTTTTTTTAAATTTCTCACCCAAAAAATATATTTTTTTGGTGAGCTTCAGATAACAATTTCATTCTAAACTTCCTTATGGGTTTCTTTGTTCTTAAATGTATGTGCATGCCAATAACCAATGGAACTCCAGGACTGGAGGATTTCTTTCCTTGGTGAAGACAACTTTCTTTCATTCCAAAGATTTTTTTTTTTTTTTTTCCATTTTTTGGGAAGGGGCTGAGTTAAAATGCAGAACTTGTTCCACATCAGCGTTTTTGCTCCCATGAGTTCAGATCTGAGATGCTTGACTTGCATATAAGGTTTTTCTCTCAAATGCCTACTCTTCAGAGTTAGTATAGGGTATGTAAGTGGAGTTGTGTGGTTTCTTATTTGTATCTTCTCAAGCAATGACTTGAAGATTGTTTTATCCTCTGCTCAGCCTTTGAAAAAAAATCCATCTGAAGACAAGGGCTCTGTGATAATCTGACTGGTTCTATAAACTGAGCAGTTAGTAATCCCGGGGATGTGTGAAATTCAAGGATGCTCCTTTCTACTGGAGGAGGCTCCAGTTTGAGTTTCTAGTTTGGCAGCAGGGTAAAAATATTTTCTGAACTCTGTAAATCCAATGCACAAGATGTGGGGGTTCCTGTGTTAAACAGGCTGGTTTTTATTGTGGTCTGTAGAGTAGTCTTAGAAATATGTCGGGCAGCAGTAGGTGGTAAACTAGAGAGTGAAAATGGTTAGCAGAAACACATGAAAGGTGGAACAGAGGCATGAAGTAAATTATAGCTGAAATTCAGGAGATAAACCAGTGCTCAAGATGAGGGAAAATAAAAAAAAATAGTTGATTTTTATTTCCCATTATTATTTTATCTCCCATTATTATTTTTTTCTTGTTAAATCAAATGCATTTTCTTCAAGTCAGTGTGATTGAGGGCTCTTCATTGTAACTGACTTGAATTTGTACATTGTTTTAACTTTACTCTTGTTTTATTGTCCTCAAAAAATGATGTAAGAAAACACTTGGGGCTCATGAAAGGCACCTCATGATACCTGGTGTAGTCTCTATAACACTTGCAGAGAAACAAGGCATAGAAGAGATGTCTGGGAGGTTTCTGTATGCATTATAACCTGGGGCAGGAGGATGGGCTGCTGCATTGGAATAGCTGAGTGGCATTTGGAGGCTTGCTGTGGAAGAGTCTTCCTGGTTAACACTGCATATTTTTCTAAACAGTATTGTATTCAGCTTTCAAAAGGCAAGAATCTTTGGTAATTGTCTCGATTGACAATAGAAGTTAAAAGCTAAACACAATCAAATACAGAAAGAAAAATGGCATTTTGCTTACGACTCTTCTTTTTTCCTGTATCAGTTATTTCATCTCAGAGTTGTAATAAAAAACTATAGTGCAAAAGTTTAAAATATATAAATTGTAAACTTTCACATCTGTAGAACACTTAACTACAAAAGAAAAAGGGCTTTCCATCTCTGCGGTCAAACGATCATTCAAATTTCAACAGCTGTTTTATCAACCCTCAGATGCAGGGAAAGGTTTTGTTGTTTGATATTTTTAATGCTCTTTCAGCATTAAACTGAACTTCTGTAACCAATGGACTATCAATTTTTTCCAGGTCTCGCTAAATGGTACACAGTTTACAGACAGTTCAGTTGGATCGGAGTTCACAGGTGTTTCTCAGGTATGTGCAGCCACAGTTTGGGGGTGTTACATGATAGAAAAATTATTTACTAATGGTAGAAAGTATTAAATGTACTGGCGAATTCTCCAAAGAGATATAAATTTGAGACTGGGACTTTGGTAGCTGAAGTCAGTTTCTGATTACTTCACTATTCAAGCTTTAAAAAGCTGTGAAAGCTACTGTTTCTAAGGTAGAATTTTATTGTTATAATAAGCTTGAAACTGGACAGAGATGTAAAAATAAAGCTATGCAGTTTTATGGTAATAAAGTTATTCTTGGAAATAAATCTAAATACATAGTAGATACGCAGTTATTTCTGTTCTGGCTTGTCCTACTTCCAGCTTTCATTTATGAATGTTACATCTGAACATGTTTCAGAGAGAAAGTGAGACTGGGTGCTTTCTTGCAGAAATGCATCAGATATTTTTTTTGAAGCTTGACTAGTGGAAAAATATCTTGCTGTTCTCAAAATGTGTACTTTACATTCTGATTACAGTGAAGGCACATACAAATGTGTATGTGACCTAATTCCAAACTCTCTCATCTAATCCAGGAAGAGTTTACTGCTGCTGTTGAAATAGTCACATGAGCAGTTACTGTATCCGTTATCTTTTAAAGAAATAAGAAACTGCAGTTCATAGTCTGGTTTTAGTGTAACAGAGCCATAATGGGAATCTGAGATCTAGATTTTTGTCAAGGTTCTAACTGTCTGTTTTCTTGGAAATAAACTGCTTAGAAATTTTTGTTCATAGCAGTTGATACATATTATGCTCTAGGAACCAGGTGCTTTCATTTCGACTTCAAATCTGTTGTAAATACAGGCCCAGTTAGGAGATTGTCAAGTTTTTCTGAACCTTGAGTTGGCTAGAAGTAAGCTGCTTGTTCCTGCTGTATGTTCAATGGCTTTTTTAGTGCAACTTTACACATGTAAGTCATAATTCTAGACGTCCTTGCAGCATGGCTGGATATGTTTGCTGTGACCCCTTACCATTACAAAAGAGTGTCAGATTGTCTTAACTTCTGAACTTTTACATTTTTGTCCTCTCCCTTTCCTATGTGTTGGAAGATGTCGTTAGGAACAGATGATGTTCATAAGGAGCTGTCTGCAATAGCTATTAAGATGTCATTGTTATTCCAATGGAGGCATAATCTGGCTTCAGAAAAATTCGTTTTAACAAGGAAACTTTCAGGGCTAAGTGGATAAGCAGCCATGCCCTCTTGCATGCAGGGTTTTTAGGCATTAAGATCTGCAGCTGAGCACAGGTCAGCCAAGAAGAATGTCTAATGTGAGAGTTGTGTTCATGCTTGTAGAGCCAGTGAGGGGATGGTTGGTCACAGCCTTTCGGAACGCAGGGCAAGGCTTCCCTTAACAGAGTGTTTTCTGAAAACCTGCAGAAGAGCCTGGAGAAATTGTGTTCTTTTTCTTGCCTTAATTCTTAGGTGTGAATTCTTGAAGAGTCATCAATGAGTAAAGAGATTAGCTGTTCTTACTTAATCTATTAACTTACATTTCTCATGAACTCCTGAAAGATAAGAAGATATTTGTGGAGATGAATTCAGTCTGTCTTTTTATTTTCGATGTCTAGAATTCTCAGTTTTTCCTTTCCATATTGCTGAGTCTGTCAGTTTTAGAAATGCAAAGAACACAAAAAACAGACTTCGAAATGGTTTCCTTTAGATGTCAGCAATAGGAAATTGATCTGTTGTTGCTGGGAAGACTAGAAGAGAGTTAATGAACCTTTATAGCTTGAACTAGTCCTTTGCCCTAAAGAACTTTTCACCTGTGCTTGTGCAGTTCAGCCCTGCAAGATCTTTAAAGCAGTATTTTTGTTAGTATTGTGGTTGGAGCAGTATCTAGAAGGATCTTTGAATGATATATTTAAATTTTGCCTTTGAGAAAGAGTTGAGCTGTTTTGAGGCTTACATATAAGATTTTGCTAATTAAGGCAGGATTAGTAGCTGTAATGTAATCAGACAGAGCTGTGATTCTGCAGTGACAAGATGGGTTTGTTCCATTCATTACAACTTTGCTTATGTCTTACAAAGCTGGGTCTCTTTGGCTTGTGCTGCCTGACATGTTTTTGAGTATCAGTCCTGGTGAATAATCAGCATTTCATGGCTGAACCATAATTTCATGCACAGTACCATCTTGGAAGAGAAGTTAGGTTTTGAACTGCTTCTGCCTTCGTAAGTTACCAAGTTTAGTTTATTCAGTAGCTGATAGTGGATTTTAAGACCCTGCTGATCGGTTTTGTTAAAACTGAGTTAAGCTTTTATTTTGTAACAAGCTTAGCTGAAAGTATCTTTATTTCTGTTGTTAATATTAAAAAAGGTGACAAAACTTTAAAGAGCAGTTATTTTCTTTTTTATCTGTTAAAAATAACACTAAAAGGAATTGTACTATCCCTTTTTAATTTTACTTACTAAATTTTTGCATCAAGGCTGAATTGTTTTAGAGGGAAAGGCTGTAGTCCATGCTCCCTGGAAACATTACTTTTTAAATGGGAATTTATTCATAATCAGAATAATTGTTTGCCACATAGATATTAAAAACTGATGTTTGATCTTGGGATACTCCAAATATTCACCATTTTAATGATGACTGCTAAAATATGGGGGGGGAGGGGAATATGTTGTTTTGTTTTTGTTTTTAATCTCAGAACAGGTTTTTTCCAGTCTATATTCTGTGAATAACCAGTTATCTATCTAAAAAATTTTTTGCAGACACCCTTTACCTTTGGCTTGGGCCAGAGGGCACCGTATACAACTGGCGAGCATTGTCTTCTTTGTAGAAGTGAACGAAAAGATACCTCGCTTTCAGAGAGCGGAATAAAAAACTCTAGCAAAACAGCACTTTCCACATCTCCAAAAGCAAACAATATGCTGCATCTTCCACTGTGGGTGTGTCCAGACTGTCGAAGAACAGTCGAAAAGGAGGAGAGGCATGCTACGATAGAGCAATCTCTTGTGGTAAGTGTAAGTACTTCAGTAGACTAAAAAGATACGTTGTTATGGACTGAATGCTACTTTGTGCTTTGGAACCACTTAAACTGTAAGTGCATAGAAAGTATTGTAGGAGATTCTGAGTTGGTTTTCCCGTGAGCTAAACTGAGCAGGCAAGTTGTTCCAAAAATTATGAGTTCTGATTCAGTTTTGGGTTTTTGAGTAGAGCGAGCCTTGGATGTTTCTAGTTGGGCTTTTTTTTTTTCCCTTTTATTTTATTGGATCTTATGCTTTGTCCTTTTCCCCCTTACTTAAATTCTGTTTCTTCTGCTCTTACCAGTGCAACTTTAATCTTTACACTTTTTTCTATGTCTGCTCATGTCTTTTGCCGCTTTTGTGATGTGAAGTTCCTTGTTCTTTCAGAAGTGTTCTTGAGTCACTGCACCTGCACTGCCACCTTTCTGCGTGTCTCTTGAGTTTTGTCTTTTCTTTCCTGTATTTTTTTAATAAAGAAACACAGCACATTGTATGCATATAACAATTTCTTATTCTTTGTTGTATCATTGCAAACACTCATATAATATATGGTGCTAATACTTCAAGTTGTGATTACTTTCTAAATTAAGTGTTAAAATATATTCTCAAATGAGAATTCAGTCTCACATAAGAGCTGTGCTCAGTGCAGCAAAAGGATACAAGAAGTTCACTGACAGGTGTAGGAAAACCCAATTAGAAGTAAACTATGCTTTACTGAAGAACCAAATCTTCACAACTGATCTGAGAAGCCACACACTTTGATAATTGGAAGTATTAGAGATTCTAGCTGATCTCTCCCTGTAGAGAGCTAACAGACTGTGCCCCACACCCATACGCACATACAGGTTTTTTTATTTCAGTCAACAAATCAGTGTGAGGCAAGATTGTCTTTGTATAGTATATGTTGTTAAACTTATGTTAAAAGCACAGTTAACATTATTCTTTTCTAAGGAAAATTTAGGGCATATCACTTGTATATAGCTAGTGTTTACTGATACTCTTGCAATTAACAAGGGTTAGTAAAATTAATCAAAAGACATTACATCGACATTACATCTAAGGGAATTATATGTGTAGTCTGATGGTAAACACATCCTAGGGAGTTCAAAGCACAGCAAGAGAGAAGCACATTATTTTTCAGCTGAGTCAAAATTTTTGACATATTTAAGCTGTTTAATGAACTAGTAAAGAAGTGTTCTACAAGTATAAGGCAGGCAGCTTCCTAAATGGGTTAAGTTACACATACTCCAGGTAAAATAAAGATTTACAGTATTTTTTTAAATTGGCAACTGTTTTCTTATTTAAAGAGGAATTTTTAAAAGCAAACAGAAGGATTTTGCAAGTTAGGAAGCTTGATTTAAAGCAGGTAATGATTAGGTGGCTAGTGAAATTAGAGGAGCTGGTTGGAGGAAGGAGAGAGCTCTAAAAATCCCTCTTACTATCAATCATTACAAGGCAGAGTACAAGTGGTGTGCTATAGATGCTCCTGTGTTGAGGTTGGTGCTCTCGTTACCTACCTTGGTTTGCCTCAGCACCTTCCTCAGTAGCTGATCTTGCTGTTGGCAGCAAATGCATACAGCTTTGTTTTGACTTGTGTCTTCATCCTGCTCCAGGATCTGGGGTGAAGCATAAAAACCCTTTTCAGTCATTCTCGAATGTGGGAGAGGTCTCTGCCTGGTGCCACAGAAAGCTGGTGTCAACCTGGGGAGGTTGCAGGAGGAAGGAAGCGTGTCTGTACTGGGGCTGCAAGCACAGAGGAGGGAGAGAAACTGGAGACCAGAATACCAGCAGCCTTGGGAGGAAGGTTTGCATTATCTGCTAGTAATGAGCAGCACTGTACCCAGGAGATAGCATCCATTCCCAGTGACAGCAGCTTTCTAGCATCCATTACTGTGAAGTAGTATATCTGGCTGTTGTAAACAAGAAAATTTCATGCTTTTTGCTGGAAGGGATTGTTAAACTACAAAAGTCAAACGTGCTGTCAGATAGAGACTGAAGAAATATTACTAGTTTATGGTTAATGATGGATGATGCAAGCCTTCCTTTAGCCTGGTTCATTGTTTATACTGGAGTACTTAAAGGTAATAATTATAACCAACATACCTTGGTTATTAGAAATGGAACTATATTTATATCATTGGTTTTCTCAGTTCACCTCTTGCACTTATTAAGCTGTTTGAAGGTAAATTCTTTGTGCCTGGTTGAGTGTCCTCCCAAAATATATTCACCACCAAGAACTGCCACATGAATATTTGCCTACCAATTAACATTTCAGGCTTCTACCTTACAAACTGAAGGCTACCTGTTTGGGTTTTTTTTTCCCCTTTCAGAGCCAAGATTTCCTTTTGCACATGCCTCTTGGAAACAGTGGATCACAGCAGGAGTCTGTAGGAGGGGGAAGAATAACCGTTGGTGCACAGACAGTGCCTGCTGCAGATCTTAGCAATTCCTCTCCTTCAGAAATAGCATGCAACTGTGAGGCCTGTAATGAGCGCAGGTAAGAGCTGTTCGAACTCAACAGCATACTGCCTATAGTCAGACTGTTGGCAGTGCTGTAGCTTATTTGTTGGTGTGTGCCTAAACTCTTTAAACAGGCTGTCTGACAATAACAGTAACTTACAGATGGCAGCTTTTAGCCAGTTTTATATTTTATTTTAGGCATTTTTAGATGTATGTTGTTTTTTCTGAAGAGCATCCTCAAAACAGCAGGAAGCAGTAAACCTATGCAGTGTACAAATACTGAGTAATTACTTGTGTCATTATTTGCAGAGAAAATTCAGCAGAGCCTGAACGTGAACCTCAGCAGCTCCAAAATTACTGGTCAGAAGTAAGATACATGGTTCGATGTATATATCGCCAAGCTGGGACCCCTTTGGCAGATGACCAAGACCAATCTTTGGTACCAGATAAAGAAGGAATGAAAGATCTGGTGGATAGGTATAGCACTTTGAAAGATATCTAGTAATTGCCAAGAGGATTTTTAAAGTTAGCTTTTAAATAGTTTGGAATATTGCTTTTTAATACAATGTTATTTACCATCTGTAAGTCTGCTTACTTGGAATGATTGCCTCACCATTAGAACAGTCAATTCTGTATCACGCAGGATTTTTAAATGCTGGATTGAATGCATGTGTAGCTAGTAAATTTGTATGCTGTCTGCAGTAGGAATATTAATGTATTATCATGAAAGGGTCCCAAAACCTTATTCTTGAAAAGACCTTGATATGATTATTATTATAGTAAGATATTGTTTAGTTTGAATTGCCCTACATGAAAAATCATACCTTGTCGAACTAACCTGAGTTAAAATAGTGTTTGTATCCTAGTGCAATTGTAACAGCTAGAAGAGGCTTTGATTACTAGATGAGGAAGATACTATCATGTTCTCTCTCATTTCAGAAGCTGAAATTGTAGCTTTTCTAGGTGTGAAGTTGAACATGTGCTTAATGAGATCTGCAGTTGTGGTTTTTTTTTTTTCTTTTGAGAATAGTGTGGCTGTCCTTAAAGTCTTCTGGAAGGTTACTCAGTTTCTAACTGAATATGTGGTCAATGAATAGCTGCTCTCCTTGGTTCTGTACGTACGTAGCAAACTGAGGTCTGACAAAGTGTAGTTGTCATGTGGAGTTTCTAGTTGAAGCTAAATTCTGGCAAGGTAAAACTTTTGAAAGATTATAGTCATCTGCCATTGCTCTTTGTATGACTGTACTCCTGAATCAGCCTTAATAGATAATTAAATGATCTTATTGCACTTCTGTTACATAAAAACTCTTTGGTTTTGAGTATGAGTTGTGTAAAAGTAAAGTAATATATTATGCCTCCCTATTAGTCATGCTTTATTTATTTAAGTGATCAAAATGTGCAACATAGGTTTTGAAATCAAAGATGCTTAGTGTGTAGGTACTTAAAACTGAATCACAGCTAAAATGATTGCTGATTTTTACGCAGCTTCTCTTTAATGGAAAAATTTTGGAAATTGGAACACGTACTCTGTACCTTTCTTATGTACTTGGGAGCTTTGATTTCTCTAGAAGTGTTTTTCACCCTTGAAAGAGATTATTGAAAACAAAGGCAGAAACAGGCTTTCAAACAGGGAAACCTTAAATGTCAATGTGATTATTTTTCACTCGAGTTCTTTATGGTCTGCAGAGTATGGAATAAAATGAGGATTCTGTGTTTGAGCAGACACAAGTGTCCAGTTCGTGGTGCTAATGTCATAAAAATTTAAGAAAGCTAGTCCATGTAGATATTCAAAGTGTAAAAACAAACCAACCAAAGAAAAACCCCCAAATGAATGATGTAGGTATCATGCCAAGATCATGCTGTGGCAAAGTAAATGTTTAAAAGGCAGAAATTCCTGATTCCATGCTTAGCTCTGTTGGACACAGCTGGCAGGAAATGGACTGTCTGGTCATCTTATTTGAAAATAATTAGTGATGCCAAGTATTGTCCCTATCGGATCTTGGAGCACTTTATGGCAATATGATAGTATTCTATTTTGTGAGTGACAAGGGGAGAGCAAGGACTAGATAGCAGCAGGCTTTTATTCATGTAACTCTTAAGTACTTATCTAATCCTGTTCTTCCTCACCTCCCTGCACTATAAAAAACAGGAGGTAAGTGCTTAAACTCATGCACAGGACTTCAAATAGTACAGTTTCACTCTGAAGTACTCAAAAGCGTGGCCACTGTGTTCAGTTTTCTTCTGTGTTAGGTGGTTCAAACCCTTGTCTCACTTCCAGGAGAGTATCAGACCTAGCCAGCTGTATGCTGTCCTTAGCAGGAAGCTCTGACTCCCTTTGAAGCTGTATTTTACAGTCTTTGCAGGTATTGAGCGGCTGAATAGAGTGCATGGAGCTCAATATGGTTCTGGAGCTTCGGTATTAGTGTGCTTCCCTGAAAGAAATGAGTCCCAAATTCTGGTCCCTATCCTGGACTTAAAAAAAAAAAGAATAAAAAATACACCAGTCATTTGTAATGACTGCATTTAGGCACTACCACAGGAGAGTGCCCTAAGTCATGTCCCTTTGAAGGATGTTCTTTGTGGCCCTGTGAATCCCACACCTGATTAAAGCAGTGGCACAGCTTTAACAAAGGTGCAAAAGATGTCCCTGTACAGAAAGGATAAGAAACTCAAGGTGAGAAGGAGTTTTATGAGTGTCTTATGAGCCTGGTAATTGCACAAAATGTCTTTCAGTGCAGCTGAACAACAGAAGGGTCCCCCAGAGCAGTCAACAAGTACAGTTTGGCTAGTATGTATTTAGGCATGTTCTGGCTGCCTATCAGATCAAGCTCCCTCAATGGCTTGAAGTGAATGCTTGTCCTTCTACAGGATATTAATCAGGCCTGGATCTGGCTGTTCCAGCTGGAACATTTAGTAGGCATGTATGCAAGAACACAGAGGAGTTCCAAAGAAGCTTGTCTGAAGAGTCTAGGTGTCTGTAGGGTTGTATGCAAATTGAGTAAAGGGCTTTTTTTAGCTCACAAGTTGAAGTGAAATACTGAGGTCCTAAATTAATTTGTTCCTCAGGTGTGTAAGCCTCCTAGTCCTAAAGCTACACAGGAGCTCAGTTCCGTGGTGTAAAAATAGGCAACTGGACTGTGAACCTTAGCCATTGTTTCATTTTGATGACTATCATGGTAACTGGTAAATATTTTTAGGAAAGTGAAAATTGTTAATAACATGCATTATTTTTTTTTTTTTTTTGTCACAAATATTCTGAAAATACAGGCTTTGTGAAAGAGATCCATATCAGCTTTACCAACGGTTGGAACAGCAAGCTAGAGAATATGTGCTTGAAATGAAGGTTCGTCTGCTCAGGCACTTGTCACTGGGATCTAAAGTTGCATCAACATTAGCAATACAAGGGCCACCACAGGCACATCAGTTCATCTCACTCCTACTTGAAGAATACAGTGCACTCTGTCAGGCAGCATGTACAATCAGCGCCTTCCTAGTTACTCTGGTAAGACTGAAAAAATAACCTATGTGCTTCTACTTACTAGGGGTAATGCTAGCAGAGCTGTTCTAGGCTCTTTCAGGTGTCTTCTGTGGTTTGTAAAGTGTAAGGGTTTTTGTGTGTGCATGCTTGCAGGTAGGGAGGGTCACAAAATGCAAATTTAATTCTTCAGAAATGTAGATCAGGCATCTCTTACAGTGAATTGATGAAATCCTCTCTCTTCTTCCTAAAGAAAAAGGTGGGAGAATGCTGTTTGTGGCTTTTATTCCAAAACTAACCTTTAAACAGGTCTACAATTTTTAGATAATGCCTTAGAGAAGCATTTCCCACATTTTCAGTTAATCTTTAATGGTCTCTTGACAACCACATTTAAAAGACACAATTTTTTATGTGCGGCACTAACTTAGCTTGTTTCTATGTTCAATTTTATTTTTCACTTACAAGCAAGAATGGCTAATTGAAAAGATGATCTCTTGCCTCGGAATTAATCTGCCATGATACTTATCTCTAAAGTTCTTGGTTTTTCTTAAATGCTTGTTGGTTTGGGGTTTTTTTTTTTTTGTCAACTGATTGTGATGTTAGACTTGGGATTATATTGTCAGGTAGAAAATAAGCAATCTTTTCTTGAGTAACTGTCCATCATGAGTGAGTAATACAGTAAACAAATTCTGTAATTCTATTTGTTTAAGGGCTGACAAGGTTATTAATCCTGTTCTGTTAATAATCCTTTCCTGTGCATCCTTTGTTAATGTCCTTATCATGTACATTCCTTTTCTTGTGTAAAGTTTGTGCAAGCAAAAAGAAAACTAAAAAGTGGATAAACTGGTAAATTCGGGGTTTATTGCCAATTAGCTGAAAGTGACTGTCTAGGTATATAAAGAGGAAAAGAACAGGCAGTAACAAGTCTATAATGGCCACAGGTGAGAAGGATATAAAATGGAGGGGAAGCGGAGTGTCATTAGCTGATGTAGGGCTGTCAGTAAAATTGAATTGGCAAAGCAGAAAGCTGTTTCTGTGGAGAAACTTGAGCATATCGGATGCCTTTTTCTGTTGTCAGTGCTCTGTATTTGCTGTTGTCTTTATTGTCTTCCCCAGCTTTATCACTTAGATACAGATGTGAGGTCACTGCCATCTCCAGTTTATTGGCTGCTTTTAATAGTCCTTGAGTCTCTAACCAGGTGCTTGAGAGAAGGCTGCTCTTCGGGTTGATTTGCTCTGGAACTTGGAAATTGGTTCAGCTGAAAAGCGGATGGATTACAGCACAAATGTTAGCTTTCTCAAAGTAGATCTGCCAGTAATGAACCAATTAATACCAGAATTACATAGCTGATCAGAAAATAATCTTTTAATATTTTTCCCCTGCTTATTATTGTGAACTTAGCAGGCATGAGAGATTGAGATAATGGCCACGTAGAGACAGAAGATGCTTAAACTCCCTGATGTACCCTTTTATGACAGAATTCAAAGTAAAATAAAATTCCTATTCTTTAAAAAAACAAAGCATAAGAGGACACAAAATACCTCAGACTTTTCTTGTCCTTTTCCTTCTGCAGCCCAGTAAGTACTGAAAACCTCTTCCTATTAAGCTGTTACATTCAGAAACTGAAATGTGAGAATGTAGGTTACTGTATCTTATCATACATTTCTAAAGTTTATTAAGTAACTCTTTTTATTAAATAGAGCACTATGTCACAGCTTTCAGTACAGGTAGTACAGTTGCTAGCCCTTCCAGCGTGCATAGTTGTTGTCTCTCAAGGTTCGGGTGTGCTATGGAAAAAGAAATCTTGTCAGTTGAAACATATAAGAGGCAGTCAAGATCTTTAAACTCATTGCAGCCCTCCTGTAAAGGTAAAACCTTTGCATGTAGCATGCTGTACAAAGGCATATAATACCTTGAGGAGAAACTTACTTCTCAGTGAAATCATGAACAGTTCTTCTTTTCAAAGGCATCCAGCTAACTAGTAAAGTTCAAGAGCAGGAACTAAAGCCTTGTGCCCACCAGGGAATAACAAATCATACTGAGAGAAAGCTGGAACGACTATGGTCAGTACAGAAGAGCCCTCGAGTACACAGTGCAGCAGACTAGAAGGGAGAATTTACCTAGTATTTCTTTGTGAGACATACCATAATCTGCACAATCCGACATACAAGGTTTTGTGTGCAGATGTTGACCGGTTTGTTCACAACATAGTATGAAAATTGATTAGGAAATCTACCTCAGTGTTAACCCTTGAGAAATTATTTGCAATTTATAGGAATTTTGAAGACAGTATTCAAAGTGAAAGTGTACATGTGTTCTGTGAAATTTGGGGGGGGGGGGGAAACACCCACCCTTCTTAAATAATAATGAATCTCCAGACTGTTTTTTTTAATACTGACAGTCTCAGTATTGAAGGACCTCAGTATTGAAGGACCTGTTTAGGTCTGATATAAATATGTATTTAGTTTTTAACCCACTATGCTTAACAAGACTTCAAAGTTCTAGAGTATTCTGATATTTCTGGCTATTCAAGGTTATGGTGCATGGGGCTGTCTTGCTGATGGGATAGCCAGAATGCTTGCACTAAATTTTGCTTGGGAGAATGAGGGGCTTGTATAAAAAAAACCCCTGCATACTGCAAGCTATATGTGGGAAAACTGACTGACTGGAAAATATATCATACCTGTCTTCGATTTGTATGTTTTGATAATAATAGATTCAAGCTTAGGCCTTGAAATTGAATAGTTATGTATTAAATAACCTCAGATAGAAAAACATTTTGCTTATTAGAGAAGTAAGCTGTTGGTCTCTTCTATAGTTAGAAAACTTTGTGTTTAAGCTGTATTTGGAGTAAACCATTTACTTGACTTACGTCAGTTTTGAAGTTACAGCTTGACATTATATATGTCTGTTCCTAGGTAAGTTCAAAGAACTGAAAGATAATCAGACAATTTTTTGACAAGAAAACCTGAGAATAACTGGTTCAGATTGTAAAATCCATCTTTCAGTGCAGAAATGAATGGCAGCTTTCAACAGCAGTGTGATTTTTCTTTTTTTTCTAATCCATGACAATTTAGAAAAATAATGAATGAAGCTGTGGTTATAGAAGTTATTAAAGAATAACGTAAAATCTGAGTTTCTGGGTATTAAAACTGCATAAGGTCTGAGTTGGCTGGTACAGGCTGTAGGTTGGAAATTATATTGCCTGAGGCAAGATTTTTTTGTTTTAAAAGATTTTTTTTTCCCTAACCCTGTTTGTTTGTTTTGGTTTTTTTTAATAGGAAAATGAACATTTGAAGAAATTTCAGGTGACGTGGGAATTGCACAATAAGCATCTGTTTGAAAACCTGGTATTTTCTGAGCCACTCTTACAGAATAGCTTACCAACGTTGGTGTCACAGCTAAGGTAGAGTTTACCTTTTCTTTTGTAATTTGAAGAAGAAATGATAACCTTTATTTGCAACTTAGTGTTTAAAAAAAAGTAAATTTCTGCTGCTTCTACAGTTTAATAGGTAAAAATCCTTGCTGATCTGTCTTGAAAACAGTATTGTTGATTGAGCAGGCTGCTGTCATAACTTGCTTGTCAGAAGAATTACAACCCTAATCTACTTACTTGTCAGTTACCTAGTAAAATGACAGCATCCAATGAAAATGCTGGTGGTATGACTGAATAGTACTATTTTTCACTTGTCATCAGTCATTACTGCTGTCTCTGTAGCTCTACAAGCAAATTAAAGCCTCAATGCTTTCATGCTTCCCACAGTGCACAAGTAAGTTAATTTGAAGTTTTAACCTATCTTTTCATTGGAGAAAGCAAAAGAAACAACATCCCTTGCAATATGCTTATAGGTCTGGTGGCTGATTATGTTTCCTGGGGGTTTAGAATATGTATTTTATTGGCGAGGTTGTTTTGCTTGTAATTTGTGTACATGCAAAGTGTTTGGGTTCTCCAGGGAAGAGGTATTAATTCTTATAAATGTTTTTCTTTGTCCTAAGCCTGAACATTTTTTAAGTGCAGTCATGGATAGGTTTGTGTTGACTTCTCAATCTAGTTCCTGATGAAAACATTCATGCTCTGTGTACATGTGTTTTAAAAGTATTGTCTCGGGTGTTTTTCTGTGGTACAAGAACAGTTTGATTAAGGCTGTCACAAGAGATGTTCATAGTGAATCAAGAAATTTCTGAGTTCTCCTTTTGCTCTAGTATCTGGTAGATACTAGAAAGGAAAGCAAGAAAAGGCAAGATAGCTTAATTGTTGCTGTGCTCAGCAAGAAGTCTGAAAGTCCTTCAGAATATCTTGTCTAATTGGTTTATGTGAAACTGGATTGGTACTGAAAGCCCTTTCTCCTTGGGTTTTTATGTTTTGTTTTGTTTTTCTTTATCTACGGGCAGATAATTCTGTTTCTGTGTTCAGTAGCATGTTGTTCAATTGTATATTTTCCCAGTGATTCCCTGTGCCACTGTCCCTGACACTGTATTCCCCAATCATCTCCATGCTTTCTGACAAGGTCTTTCTGCATCTCTTACTCCAGCAGTCCTGGCTGTATCAGAACTGTGTATGTTCATCAGCTCTGCAGATGAAGGCCTCTTAGTGAAGCTTACAGTCATTTCTTAACAGAAGTATTGGGCTGTTTTCATTTACCTGTTGTTCTTAAGTGCTACTGCAATGAAAATCAGAGCAACAGAAGGTGTTTCCCTGCAGAACATCACTGTGGTGACAGCTACCTGCAAGGGTTAAATATGATGAAGCCAGAATCTTCCTGCTGGAATTTCTTTTCCAGTGTATCTGGGTACTCTAAATGGTTTTAAGGGTGTTTTGTATAAACTGTGGTTTTGCCCAGATAGATTCACATGAGTGTTTTCAAGAGGAGAGGTTCAGCACAAGCTTCCCGTTCTGTGGTTTCCAGTTCGTATAGTGTATGTCTTGTTTTACTGCTGAGTTCTGTGGGTCTTGAAGTAAGAGAATTAGGTAGCCTTTCCTGAGATTTTTTTTTTTTTTTTTTTCTGGAGGATAATCTGCCTTCCATTGGGAATTGGTGGAGGAAAATTCCATCAGAGATGGCACACATGAGCCTAGTCCCTTGATCAGTAGAGAAGGTGTTGCCAGAGTTCCTTCACAAAAAAGCATTGGCCTCATTGTTTTCTCTTCCTGAAGAAGAAATGTGAAATGGCATTTTGGCATCTCAGCTTCACTTAGATTTTTTTGTGTTCACCCTTTCTCTCATCACTTACGTAAATCATTGAATCTTTTGTGTATATTTGGCTTTTTCAAAATATATGGTTGGTGTGCTGTGATTAGTCCCAAGGGTGCTTATCAGATGTCAGGCTAAAAAGATGTTCTCTTAGGGAGGTTTAAACATAACAGTCTTGTGGGAATGGAGGTTACTAGGTGATACGTGATAAGCTGTGTCAGTATTTCACAGGGCTGGTCATCTACTCAGGGTGAACTGCCAGAGTCTTAATGTGTTGTATCTTGTTCTGCTACCTAGTCAACACCTCTGGTTTGTTTAGGAGGCATACTCAGTTGTGCAGTCTGCAGACCAGCTGTAAAAGTGTCCATATGCTTATCAAGAGTTAAATAATCAGCAGAGCTTCTGGATCGACACAGCATTTCATAAGGCTGTGGTTTTGTAATCAAATCATAGTATTTAAGGAAATCCAGTCCTTTCATAGCTGAATGACTGGTACTTCATGATGAAGCTGGCTATATGAAAGATTTCTTAGAGGTTAAATATCTTTCTTTGGTTAAGATGGTTTTGATTACATGCAACCACTGATTCACCTCCTGCATTCAGTGGACTGGTTTATTGGGGTTTGCAAATGACCTGGCTGATACCTGGAGCTTTTCTGGCCTCTTTGTTTTCCCTGTATGGTGTGGGACAATGTTCAGGGTAAATGCAAAGGTTTAGTTAAATGCTAAAAAAAATTCTAGGTCAAAAAATTCTAGGTTCCTGATCAAGATACGCAGGCATACAGTAGGATCTATGTCAACAGTTATGCCTTCAAAGATTCAGTTAATGTAAAGTAAGCAATTCTTACTAAATTTTATGTATGTGTGATGCTTTTTATTACCTATTTTTTACAGCAGCCTAGGAATATGTTCCACCTCTGTTTACAGGACTGAAATATTACCTAGATTGTTGCTTTATACTTGCGTTGAGGGGAGAAAGTGTATTGCCTGGTAGCATGTTAACCTTTACACAAGAGTCACAATAAAATTGAAAATGTAAATGCTGTTGCATTGCTAATGTAACTTTTTTTAAAATTAAGGTTTTCTTCTAACTTTTAAAAAAGATTTTGTGCACAACTTGTGTTTGAAAGAATAGTACTGCTCGGCAACAGTTATGAGAACAAATTCTTAACTTCTATACAGTAGGGATCACAATTTCACATAATTGCATAATGCCAGAAACACAGGCATTAAGGAAAGTAGTAAATTGTGGTCTAGTAACAGGAATGACAATGTTTACACTGATTGTGTGGAAGAGGTGTACCCTAAAGTTGCCATATCCCTTTAAACTGCTTTTTATACTCTACTAAGCATAGACTTCCTAAGTTTTAAATGTGCAAAATTGCCTATGCACCATTTTAAAGGGGTTGTATTGCAGGTTCTGGGCAAAAACAACGAAATAAAACTTGAATTCATTGGTGAAGTCATGCTAACAGCTGTAATTTAATGCTTACTGAGCTGTCTTGTTTGCTCAGCTCTTCATTATACTTAATTGCCGTATTAAAATTAAGGGCTTAGTTCTTTGCCAGCTGATAGGCAGGACTGTGTAGTTCTTAGGTTGGATTAATATCCTGTTGCAATGGAAATCTGTAACGAACCTCCCTGAAATGCTGGAATTGGGCTTAAATACTAAGTGTTGAGATGCTTGTATTTATTTTTTTGGGGACTGGCTTTGACTAACCACACAGCCTCTGTGCCTCATTAACTACCTACTAGTTTCCTCTTCATTACTGAAGAGAAGAAGTGTTGAAAAGTTTCAGTTTATTTGTGTTAATTTACAGGTCATTACAATTCAATGTGCTTTAAACACACATTATCAAATAGAATTTTGTCTATTTATTTCTGAAGTCAAGCTCTCAGAAGTTTGCTTATTCACTTAATTGTTGTGGTGATGCATTCTAATGACTATTTCTTTAAAGGAATTCGATGTACAGCAATGTAGTAGTAGACAGGGAGGTAAATCTGTCTCAAATTTCTGTGGCTCCTTACAGAGACAGTGATCAGTGAAACGCATAACCACGTTTTCGAGCATGATGCTGCTCAAGTGATAGTAGATAACTACATGCAGCCAAATTATCTCAGTTTCCTCATTCTACAGCACTTTTCCCAGCTGGAACTCCAACTTGTCTAGTAGTCTTTTTAACACTGATCATGTGAGTTCTGATTAACAAGCTTCTGGCTTTATTTTAGTACACAGCTCTTCAGTAAATAGTCAACTTGTGTATTTAGCTCATAGAATTTGGAAAGATAAATATATCAGGCTACAAAATCAGAATAAATACGGCTCAGTAGGTTTGACATCTGGTTGTGTGTGGGAAAGAGGCTCTGGAAATGTTGCACTTCCCACATTCTTGTTATTGTTGGTTACAGAACATTGGAACAAGCACTTGTTGGATATTTTATGAAGAATGTCTAAAAATACTCGATTTTGGGACACAAGCAGCTCTGGGCCTAGGTGTAACAATAACTGCACTCTAACAACACTTTTTTGGCTGGCAGAACATAAAAGGCATGACTTTCCAGTGAAATGTGTCTTCTCTAACAAGTGCTATTTGAACCTTCAGGCTTGGAACAACGCACGATTCCTGTAGTGAAGATATGTATAGTACCTTGCTACAAAGGTATCATCAGCTGGAACAGGAAATGGGTCAAGTTGCTGAAGCATGGCTTGAATGCCAGAAAAGAATAGATGATTATGTTGATGAACAGGTAAGCATCATGTAAACAGTCTCGAGATGATTATGCAGGGCGCAGCCTGTGCCTCCAGTGAGGTATTTTTATCCAGAGCTTTGAAGCAACAATATGTAACCTTTCTCATTGATGTCAGTCTTTCAGAATAGAACACTAATACAGCAGTGGCGATTATACAGAAATTAAACCTTTAAGTTGTTGAAGACTGTTGTTGTGCCATTGCTTAGAGATGGTCTTTGAATGTATTTTAATTACTTTAGCCTGTAATATCTGTAGCACAGTAATCTGAAACTCTTTTGTAGATGTCATTAGGAAAAGGAAAAGAAACAAAACCACCCCACCAACAAAACGCTCTAAACTTCCAAAATAATAATTGCATTCAGTGAAATTCAGAGGAAGAGGTTGCTTTTAAAAACTGTTGCATGTTGTGTAGTGTGATGGTAATGTTTTGTACAGCTGTCAGAATCAGAACTCCAGTCTCACTGCATAAATATTTGAGCCCTCTGAAGTTATCCTTTTTTAATTAAGTGTATGTTCTGATAGCTGATTCTTCTGAGTTTGTGCTAAGTCTTAGAAGAAAATAATCACATTGTGCCAACTCCTACATTGTCAAGAGCTTAATATTTTGAAAAATAGCTGTTTATTTTGCAAGTGGTTGTTTATACTCTTCCAAAATTGCTCATTTTCAAAGACCTTGAATTTATTTTGTTTAAGCACCTCAGGATAACTTTTGAATACTGTTTAGTTTGCTAGAAGAAAGAATATGTCTTGAAATAACTGAAAATACAGAATTTTGTAGTGCTTTTCATGTATTTTTAAGTTTTATGAGCATTAAGAATACGGAGATCCAATTTGAGATTTAGTAATGCTATTTTACTCCTATAGATAACAAACACATTTTAAAGTCTTATAGTACACTGTGCATGTCCTTCAGAAACTATTCCTGTGATGAAGATTTAAATGAGCTTCTGCCGCTAATTGCAGTACCTTCAAGATGGAGACAGGACATAACTAATTTTATTTTTAGAGATTGTTCTATATTTGGGGTCTGCATCTGTGAGGTATCAGTTACAAAGTTTTCTCTTAGTCTGGCTGCTTTTGTGCACCTAAATATTTGATTTCAGCTCTGTAAAAATTCATCAGCTCACATTTTGTGGTACTAGAAGTCATTTTCCTCATGGTGTCAGGGTATTGTGGCTGTCTGATACTGTCTCTCTAGTACCAAAGGGAGCCCAGTTCACTTCTCATCATACCACTTATTTTTTGAAAGATAGAACTTGTGTAGTCACATTGAGATCAGGCTTCTGACTGGTTGATCTGCAAAATCAGCTCTTGCCTGATGATTCTTTTTGTTTTTAATGACCAAGAAAACCCCCTGTGAGGGGGTCTGTAGGGGAAACAATTTTAAAACTTAAACCATTAAATTTTAAAGGAGATATTGGTATTTTATTGGTATTTATACATAGAAAAAACTTTTTCACAGTTTTGCCTTAAGCCCTGTGTTGATGATAACTTGTGATTATACTCCACTGATCGAAACTACATCACTCAGTATGACCATCTTATCCAAATTTACAGTGATATTTTTGTCAATGAGGTAGAAATCAGAAAGCCTGGCTACTGTGAATCTTAGTGAATGCATGTTCAGTATTTGCTGCCTCTTGGCTTAAGAAAATTGTGAGGTTTTATTCCTAGTTTATCAAAGATTAGAACACAGACTATCACAGAGGAAAAGTTAAGAATGGTCCTCATATATCTACAGTAGAACTATACCCCAAATTTTAGATAGGGCATCAGCAGAGACAGTTAATGAACTCTCCAGTACAGTCATGTGACATGCCATATTACTTGTTCTTGAAGGGGGAAAAAAGTGAGTATCTTTTACAAGCAATGCAAATAGTACTTTTTTTTTTAAACACTGTGTAAGACATGTCTGCATGACAGCTGTAACTTAATACACTGCTACACCAAGTGTACACGCTGTGATTAAATGCAGAATAAGGATTCGTTCATGTCAGCACCTGTATTCATCACAGTAAAATCTGAAGAAAATGTTTAGGGTATCTGGACTATAGAAGAGTTTAAATGTGTGCAGCCTGTACCTCCAGATCATTACCAAATTTCAACTGCATTTAACTCGGAAGATACTAAATATATCTGGATCACTTTGAAAAGTAATGCCTGAAGCATGTAAGATAGCCATACGTACTTGGTGTGAAAGTGTTTCCTTTTCGTTGTTTCGATGGCTCCCACTGAAGAAAGGCATACAGGAATGTCTTTGCCCAGCTCCACAAGAGCCGAGGGAGAGCTTGTTGCTTTTCTTTCCATATTCATGCGTGATTTTCTTTTTACAGTCCTGGTCAGGTTAGTAGGAAAAAATTGTAGAGGCACAATTGGGTTTGGTTTTGTTTTTTTTTCCTCTTCATGGTGGCTGTATAAATAATTGAAACACTTTTTCAGTGCTGAGAGTTTGTGACAAGAGGAATTATTATTCCTGTTGAAACAGACTAGGAAAATAGATCGAATTCACAAGTGGAATTTTCAGGTGCTCAAATGTGCTATTCACATTTGATACAGACTTCAAAGTTTGGGAGCACCAAGCATCCTGGAGTGTCTGTATGCATGTCAGAGTTCTCACAGGTGATCTAGTGGTACGTCAGTTCTGACCAAACTGCTGGCTTTGTTTAATGGTTGAGTTGATTTCAGAATGGAAAAATTCTTGTTCACCTGCCTGTCTCAATTTACCATGTCCTGTCTGATGGATCTCAAATACTTTCTAGCCTCAAATAGGGAGGAAGAAAGAAAGTGGTCATGGACCTGTTTTCTCTTTTGGGCAGCAGTGGTAACATATTCAGTGCAGATTTGCAAGACTAAAGTGTAAATTTTTCCTTCTGATGGCATTTGAATTTTTCTCTTACTTCCTAGCAGAATTTTTGGGCACAAATCATTTGGTTTGTATTGCACCTGCTTTGCCCTGCTGAAATACTCATTGGGGAACAGAAAGAGGGGACAGTGATTTTCAATTATTTATGGAATTAATAAGATACTTGCAGACATGGGCTATTGGAAAGGATGTGAAGTTGAAAGTAGGAAAAATTTAGTTTCAGCCCCTGTGTCCATTAGTACTCAAGAGTACCAAGACTTAAACCATGCTGTTCAATTTGACAGTTTGTTGGCAGGCTTGAGCAGGCAGCTCCCAGTTAATGCACTGGCTGTTTTAAACATCATTCTTTGGCATTAAAGTCTTCTCTTATAATGCATAGCAAATGTAGGTGCCTGTCATTGATGGTGAAGATTCAGCTAGGTGGCAGGGCACCTAAACCAGGGAGTGTTGCTGTGTGTAAATACAGCTTATAGGTTTTCAGAAGCTGGTACAGCCAGGATGAAATTCCTGATGCTTTTGGCTGCAGGCTCTGCAGTACTTTTTAGTGTGTCTGAGAAATTGTACCAGTGGTTCCAGAATATTTCATGCATGCATGCTGTATTTTAAAAAACACACACATGCACATGATAAACTCTTTTTTCTTTTGTGTTAATGTGACCTCAATGGAACAAGGGAGATGAAAATCCAAAGTATTAATTAGAATTACATGCTGCTGATTGTTTCAGAAATTCATTAAGCAAAATTTTACCACTTAATACTGTTTGAAATCCCTAGCTTTGAATTTCATTTTCTGAAGTTAAATAATGATAATAGCAATAATGCACTTAGGTTAAAAGTAAATCTTTAAGCTTTTGATCAAGTATGAATTTCTGGAGGCATGCTTCTGAAGGAGGGGAAAAAATTAAGATTGCTAGTGATATGACCTCCTGGAGTTTGGCTCAGTAACATTTTTATGAAGCCGTTTGTTATGTTTTGTAAGGAGGTAGATCTCTTTATTAATAAAGTAAATGAAAAACAGAACTGTGAAAGGTAACAGAGATAGTTGGGTTTCCTCACTGATGAAGTAGTGCTCTTAAAGTGTTGTTGAAAGATACAACAGGAGAAGCTTTGTTCTTGCTTTTTGCTGTGTTAAAATTCATGGAAGCTTTTGTGTTCTGTTAATTTATTTACTAAATCATAAAAGTAGAATTTGTGTACAGAAAGTTACAGGCTTTATATGCATTTATGGGGATGTGATTCAGGGATGAGTAATTATAGAATATTTCTCCATCCTTAGGTAAATTATGAGCATGAAATACATCAAGGGAGAAAAGTGGTGTAAATAGTGTTAGTCTAGGTCACTACTTCTAATTTGTTTGATTCTTGGATTGGGTGGTTAGTTCCACACATGGTACATCAGAATTTGCACTTGAGTCTGTGTTGAAGCCTTGCTAAAAGTCTTGTAGCTTTAGATGTTAATGGATGTTAGTGGGTCTGAGATTTTGAAGATCTAAAGCAAATTGCATTTTACTGAAAATGCTATGAAAATATTTCATGAAAATAAGTATTAGCATAAGGAATAACTTGAGAAAATCTGACTGAAAAATCATGTAAACATAAAATTTAAAGTGACTCAGATGATTAGCAAATAAAATACATTTCGTATTGACTAAGTATGTAACTACTTTTAAAATAATACAGACAAGCTGGGTTTAATGAAACTGATAGACAACAGTGTAGGTTTTCTGTCATCAAATCAATGAGTTTTCCTTAAATTCTGTTTTAGATGGCAATGAAAACAAAACAACGCATGCTAAAGGAAGACTGGGAATTTTTTAAACAGAGGCGTTTTATTGAAGAGCAGGTAGGATTTTTTTTTTCATACCATATTAAGTTGCACTAAATGCTTCATGTGTATTTGTGAGATGCAAACATGTGAGTGTAGTATATTGTACTAGTTCTGTGTGATCTTACTCTGCAGCTATGCCAGGCATGAAATTTGGTCAGTTATAATACATAAAAGCAAGATCCAAGAAGAGTATGTCATCATATATAATCTCAATTGCTAGTGATATAACCTACTGGACTTTGGCTAACTAACATAGCTTTATGAAGCAATTTGTTATATTCTAGAAGGAGGTAGATCTTGCTATTAATTAGGTAAATGAAAAAACATAAGCACCATAGTCTTAGGATGGAATACTAGGTATTAAAATTCTTTATACAATAAGAGAGGAATTTTTGATGCCTTAGAGTGCGATCCAAAACAGCCAATACATACAGCATGGAGCTGCCTTGATGTACATTGATAGAGAATATTGTTTTCAAGAGTTTGACAAATTTCCTTGTGTGTGCGGAGCTGGGTAGTGTGAGTCATAGTAGCAGGGCAGGTGATTATATCTGTTACTGCTGAGGATGTTATCTGTAGGATGGCTCTGACATCCTTTTTTTGTGGGGAAAAGACTGAGCAGAGCTATCTGCCTTTTTTAAGCTGTAGCCAAAGAGGGACTGGTGGGAGTTCCTATCTTACTATAAAATTATATCTGCTGTTTAAGACTTAGAACTCTCTTCTCTAGCCTGGAAGTGCTCAAGTATGTATTGTGCTCTCCGTAAGAGTACAGTGTGACTCTGCTAGAGTCAAGTCAGAATGGGGAATCTCCATGCCTGTACCACTGCACAGAAAGAAATGCTAGCTGTGAGCCAGGGAAAGAGAAAGTACATTTTAATAAACTTAAGCTTAAGCTTAAATTGGCAATGTCTCAAAGCAGTCATCAGTATGTACCTTTTCAAATAAGGAACATAAGCCTGTGTTAACCATGTCTTTAGAATATCTGGTGTACAGGGCTCCTCAGAGGACTTGAAGAAGAATCCTCTTTTTCCTTGATCCTAATTGGCCTTAAGCGAACTGTAAGCCCATGGCTTCTTAGGTAAGGATCAGGTTTGTGCGTCTATAGAAGGGGAAGCTTAGACACATCCTTGTTTAACCTAAGGTTTGTAGGTATCTAATGAAATTAGGTGCTTTTAGGATTTGGCTTCTGCCAGGTGGACGTTGTTTGGATTGTATTTTTTCACTAGTGCAGTCAAGTCCTGTTTTGGCCAGCTACTTTGTTCTTTGCATTTATCCATTGTGTCTGCAGAACTAGTCCTAATTTTTTTTTTGCAAGCTAAGGGTGCATTTGCATTCTTCATTTGTCAGCAGTGTCCTTTTGTGCTTACCATGAAACAAGACAAGAACTGTTCAGAGTGCATCAGTGGAAGTACCATGCAACATGCACATACAAATTAGTCAAGGAGAGGGACTTAGCCACTTCACTAATTCATAGTAGAAACATACTTTCTTTGAAGAGTTTCAGTGCCATATGTTTGTTGTTTCTAGCTTTGAACTTCCTTTTTTCACTCACGATCAAAACACCACCTTCCTGAAATTATTCTGAATTATTCTGCTTTTAAAATATTTTGCCCAAAGGACCCTTTTTGATTATGTAATGTGTTAATCATGATGTGCCATGGAATTGTTAATGGAGAGTCTTGCCCTACTAAAACACTGCCTTTATAATTTACTTCAGCTTAATAACAAGAAAGCACTAGCTGGGGAGAACAACTTCACAGACACAATGAGACACATGCTGTCATCACGTTTGAGCATGCCTGACTGTCCGAACTGTAATTATAGAAGAAGGTGAGCTGATGTTTTTAATATGAAATCATAATAAATCATTAATTTCTTGTTCAGGGAAAAAGGAAATACATTATTGGAACAAAAAGTGTGATTGTTTTAAATGAATGATACTTAAACAAGGTCATAAAAATCTGTAATCTTAATTCTTGAACAGATGTACTTGTGATGACTGCAGTCTTTCACACATTTTAACGTGTGGCATCATGGATTCTCCTATAACGGATGATATCCACATTAACCAGTTACCACTACAAATTGATTCTGCTCCGGACTATCTCTCTGAGATCCGCCCACCCAGTATGTCTTCAGCAAGTTCAGGATCAGGTTCCAGCTCGCCTATTACAATTCAGCAACATCCCAGACTGATCCTTGCAGATAATGGTTCTGCACCAACTTTGTAAGTGGTTTTTTCTGTTTTAAATCTTTGTAGTGAAATGAACTTAAACAGTCAAGTTGTATTGGCTGACTAGCATTATGTAATGCTAGTTTTGCCTCAAAATCATGTAATGATGGTCCTATATTCAGCAGACCACAACTCCAGTGCTGTATGTTGTGCAAACATAAAGTAAAATAAAAATCCTGTACATTTCTTAAAAGTTTCTGAAGACATTGGCTTAACAGTATTGCTTGAAGTGTGCGTCATGTGTACTTTCCTGCTTTGCAATTGCGAGGACATCAGATATTGATCTACTTCAGAGCATCATTTTAAAATGTCACGTTTTCTCAGACGGTGAAGGGAACTGATGATGTTTCCTTGAGGGATGGTAATTTCATATGAAACATTTTATTTCCAAAAAAGCTTTTATTAGGATTACTGAAGTTGTGTTAACTCGAGTCTTGCATCAAAAATTATTGTCCCTATCAGAAGTTTCTGCCTCCCTCTTTCTTCTGCTTTTGTCACAATGACTGTCAGGTTTGAGGCATTAGTCTAATGGTAGACTTCTGCCCCTTTCATAATTCTGAACGGTTAAAAGTGCTTGGTAGGCTGGCTTCTGTACATGGTTAGGGTACAGCTAACCAGCAGTCTCCTTCATCATGGGATATTCTAAAGGAGCTGTTGTCACTACAGTTAAGGAAATTGGCATTAACATTCTGGGTTAATATGGTGTGATGAACAATGACAGTGCAGATGTGGGATGTTTCTGATGAATATCACTTCACTGAGTTCCATTTCCTTTAAACATTTACCATTGCATCTGCCATCAATGGTTTAATCTTCCATAACAGGGCCTTAGTTTCTGAACCAATTTGGGGACCATTTGGAAACGGATTACGTGGTGGTATGTTTAGCTACATATTCTTAAATGTATGGTTTGCAGTTTCTGTAAACTCCTGTTAGTTTTGGTGCTGAGCTGTCCAAAATAGTTCAGTTTGTCTCTTCAGACGCTAGTTCAGTTGAATCCAAGTATTATTTACTATAAGAAGCCTATTTTTAGGGAAATACCACTGCTCCTTGGGGAAGGGCCATTTTATGTCTCATAGTATCTACTGTGTTTTATTTCCTCATTGCACATTTGAAGTATGCCTGTTGGTGCCATCATGTAATTAAATTTTGGCGCTGTATCTCACGGAATGCAAAAAGATAAAGTGCACAGTTTAAGAGCTCTTCTAAGAGCTCTGGATTGCTGTAGAAACATGAAGTAACCAATCTTTGCAACAACTCCCTGGAATGGGTAATTAAACATGCATGTTCTTTTACTAGCTGGCTGTATGGAAAAAATTTCCTTTAAGCATTTTAGAGCAGATTCTGAAAACCACGTAGTTTTGGGGTTGTCCAGGAGCTAATTGCTATTGAGAAATCAAAGAGTTACTGTGATGTGTTCAGTGTTTCCTACTTAATGATATTGGTTTGACATTTGATGTATGGAAAAACTTTTTAATTTTTTTTTCCACTTGACACTTTCTGTAAAAGAAGACATTGGCATAAGGCTTTGGTTTTGGTTTTTTTAGTCAAATTAAAGATCCTACATAACCTGTCTTTATTGATTACATGGATTCTTGGTCAGAAAACTGTTGGAAAAATATTTTGCATAGAAACAGCAGAGAAGCTTATTTTCAATCCAGGTTCAGGCATGCAACTGTTATATTCAGTTGGATGATATGGCAGGTTCCTTTATCTTCTTGCTTGAAAAAGTAAGTTCAGTGAAACAAGTTGGAAGACAATCCTTTGAATCCTAATGGGAACATTCCTACAACTTTATTTCGTTTTGGTGTTCTACTTGCTTTCATAATAACTGAGGTCACTGTGCACTGTGATTTATTTAAGCCTCTTTTCCCCTCAGTGGTAGCGATGATGAAGATGTTGCACCATTATCAGCAAAATTTGCTGATATCTACCCACTGAATAATTACGATGATGCAGAGGTTGTAGCCAACATGAATGGAATCCACAGTGAGCTAAATGGCGGAGGTGAAAACATGGCACTGAAAGATGAGGTACAGCATTTACGATGTTGTATCTTCTTCTAGCAGTTGGATGTGCTCAGTGGAGAAAGGCCAGTCCTCCATCTGTGTTAATGAGTTAATGTTGTCCAGTCTCCACAGGTGAGCAGTACTAGCAGCAGCTCCTCAGAAGCAGATGATGAAGAAGCAGATGGGGAGAGCAGTGGTGAACCACCGGGGACTCAAAAGGAGGAAATGTCTCTAGGAAAAAGGACATTAAGGAAAGATGAAGCAAAAATGGATAGTCCACCACCTTCTTATCCCAGTCAGCAGGTATAGTAATCTAAAAGCAACCCTTCTAGTAAATTAATTTTTTAAATGTGAGTGCCTCAACGGTAGTACATTTTAATCTGAGTTACCCTGCAGCTGCAGCACAGGCTTGCTGCTTTGAGAGGGAACGTACCAGTCACTTTTATTGCTTACTGTACAAAAGAATCCACATCAGAGGAGGTACCTTTGAGAGCTTAGACAACAGTCAGGTGGAAGCTCCCATTACATGTTCCCACGTGATTTGGATGTTTGTAAGGCCTTCCACTAGAAGCATTTTCTCATTTGTTAAGCGTATTAAGGTACTTTCAGTGAGTATGGTGAGATCTTTTTCTGTGTATGGCATAATGCTTACATGGGCTGAGATCTCTGTCAAACTAGTTTGAAACTGGTAAACAGATTCCGCATTTGTTGTGGAAAATCATATGAGAATTATGTAAGCGTGCTTGCCTTAGGGAAGCAAACTAAGATGCAAGATAGAAAGGCAGATTTAACCTTTCTCTGTTTTCTTTGAGAAAAAGAACTTTCTTGTAATTATTCTGAGGAAGTCTTAATGACATTCTTTTTTTAGTCTGATTTTCTAATCAGAGCTGAATATCCTATAATGCTGAATTCAAGTGATTGATTTCACTCGTACACGTCATTGCATTTGAAATTTTCTGGCGTTATCTCTTGCGGTTGCTCATTTAGTCCATGTTTTTATTTCTCTTTGGATTCCTTTTCATGGTCAGTACCCAAAGATTTGTCAGAATTGGATTTTGAATCTCACCATACTGTTTGACATCTCTTTTCCGTTTTCATTTGCTAGTAGACTATTATGATAGAATCATAGAATACTTAGAGTTGGAAAGGACCTTAAGATCATCCAGTTCCAACCCCCCTGCCACGGGCAGGGAGACCTCACACTAAACCATGTCACCCAAGGCTCTGTCCAGCCTGGGCTTGAACACCACCAGGGATGGAGCATTCACAGCTTCCTTGGGCAACTTATTCCAGTGCCTCACCACCCTCACAGTAAAGAATTTTTTCCTTATATCCAACCTAAACTTCCCCTCTTTAAGTTTTAACCCATTACCCTTTGTCTTATCACTACAGTCCCTAATGAAGCATCCTCAGCATCCCCAGCATCCTTATAGGCCCCCTTCAGATACTGGAAGGCTGCTATGAGGTCTCCATGCAGCCTTCTCTTCTCCAGGCTGAACAGCCCCAACTTTCTTGATAGCACAGTTTTTTACGAGCAGGTTATTTTTTCTTCTATGTACACCTAATTAATTTCATCATTGTTATTTGGTTTATTAAATATTTGGTTGTTCAGATGCACCTTGTTTCAAAGGCTGTAGTGCTTTTAAGTGATAATGAAGAGTTAGTTATTTGTGAGAGGAAGGCATATTTAAGAAGAACACCACCTTTTCTCGAAAGCTAAGTTAGCCAATGTTGCTTTTTGGAAAAACGTACTAGGAAAAGTAGCAATTGGAAGTGTTCCTGGTATTGCTTCTGGTAAAGTTACCTCCCACTGAAATGTTGGATGACAGCGGCAGGGAAAAGTACTGAGCTGAGAGAAGGAAATGGAGCTGCTCCTTCCTGGCCTCCTTTTGTTCAAAAGCTTGAAGTCTTCTGAGATAACAGAAGTTAATGATACTTTGAGATCAGTAAAAGGTTCTAATAGGCCATGGATTTCTTACAGTTGATGATATTATGAAATTTTTCATTAGAAATGTCTGCTTCACACAATCACAAAAGGGTTAAGTTTGGAAGGGACATCTGCAGATGGTCTGTTTCAGCCCACCTGCTCAAAGCAAGGTCATCTAGAGAAGGCTGGTCAGCAGTTTTGATTTGGGTTTTGAGTATCACCAAGGATGGAGGCTCCAGAACTGCTGCAGGTAACGCATTCCAATGTTGAACCACTTTCATAAATAAACACTTTAAGCTCGAGTGGAGTTTCCTGTATTTCAGTCTGTACCCATTTCCTCTAGTCCTTTCACGGGATACCACTGAGAGGAGCCTGGCTCTGTCCTCTTTCCTCTCCTTTTACCTGATGCATGCTGGTAAGATCCCCCTGAATCTTCTGGCTTGAGGCTGAACAATCCTAGCTCTCTCAGCCTTTCCTTGTATGACAGATGCTCCAAGGCCTAAATTATCATTGTGGTCCCTCACTGGACTTACTGCAGTATGTCCATGTCTCTCTTGGACTGGGAAGCCTAGAATTGGAGCCACCACTCCAGAAGTGTCTCACTAGTGCTGAGCAGAGGGGAAAGATTACTTCCCTTGACATACTGGCAGTGCTCTGCCTAAGGCAGCTTAGGACTACTTCCAACTTTATCAGCTAATTAACCTTTGTTACTAGTTTCTACACATACTGTTTTTCCATTTGCTTAGAAAATTGTGGAAAATAATTGTCTGGTTATTTTTGTTACAGTGGGGTGATGGATTGCACAGTAATGATCCAATGCTGTCAAGGTTCCTATTCCTGTCTGTTCTGGATTATTTGTAACAGTATGTTGCTTGTTGTCACTAATAGTGGACATTTAATGTCTGTATAGTATGAAATGCTGTCAATTTGTAGGACATTCTTTGCTTAACTAAGATCAAGATCCTCCACCAGTGCTTTTACAAGGTTCTTCGACTGGTATGAGATGAAAGGATTCTGTGGATGCTCTGAAAATATTAATTGCTGTATGCAAAATGATTGCTGAGAAAAAAGGATGGGACAAATCACTGATTTTACTGTCTCTTGAGTAGATTGAAAAAAATACTCTTCTTTTTCTTATAGGCTGATCAAGGTCCAAATGCTTGTGAATGTCACGTTTGCAAACAAGAAGCCTCAGGTCTAACAGCCTCTGCACTTGCAACTGGACGCCTGCCTGCTGGCCACCAGTTTATGAATCCTGAAAAACCTGCACATCCTGCACTTCATCTTTATCCTCACATCCATGGACATATACCATTGCATACAATTCCTCATCTGCCTCGTCCACTTATCCATCCCACCTTGTATACAGCTTCTCCCTTTACACACAATAAGGTAAGCCTGATGAGGGAGATGGGATGCATCCTCATCCCAGGGAAAATGCTGTGCACCTTATAAACCAGTGTGACTGTGTGTCAGTGAAACCATGAAAGTTGCTTTAAATTGTGGTCTGTTTATAGGAGCCCTTTTGAGGGGAATAGTGAGGGGTAGGGAGTAGGAAGCATTCAGAACTTGTGGGAGGTTCATACAGCAGGGCAAAGGATATCAATAGGAGACTGGTAATTTCCTTACTGTGATTAAAAAGCATGTGGAGTCAAAAGAGTCTTGAATGATGGTGGAAACAATGATGAGACTTCACTGTGCAATACAACTAATTAAATCTTCATTTCATATTTATTGAAGGTCAAAATTTAATATTCCATTTTGGCAATAATATCCTGAGGTTTCTAGTTCAAAATGTGATGTCTTTTTTAAATTGAAGCACAGAATTCTATTTCTAAAGGGGGTTTGTGCTTTGAGATTACTTGCCTTTTTTGCAGGTTCTGCAAAGTTCCTTTCGCTCAAAACTTGTAAGTAATAAGACAGATGTGGGGACCAGGTGACAGCTTTTCAGAAGTATCAGTCAAAAGCAGGAATTACTGTTGTTCCACGTATTGTTTAAATCGGTTGAACTGTGGATGCTGCTGACAGGGGCAAAGCCTTTGTCATTAGGTACATATTCCTGTCGTCTTCCTCTCATTCTGTCCAGTGATCCTGTGGTTGTAAGGAGAGTAGATTAGTTCAGTAAGATGACTATTACATAACTCTTACAGTCCTTCTGAACATCCACTGTGTTTTTTCTTATCAGTGTCCCTTCCTTATCTCTGTTGCAGCGCACCCGTTCTGTACTGCAGTGTACCAACCTGCCATTTCTCAACAGCCCACTGCCGCTCTTCTGAAACCACTAATTGTTGTACCCCACCTTCTGCCATCCTTCCAGACCTCTTTTTACATCCCTTAAGCAGTCTGTTCAGGCTTCGATCCATCTACTCAAGCTCCCACCCCTGACCTCGGCTGTCTTTTCTTCCAGGAGACCTTTGTATAGTGGAACACCTGCAGCGCACTGTCATGGCTGTACCAGAAGCCCCATGCAGAGTAGCAGGCTGCTAGTACTGAGTGGCTTTGTAATGCAGGCCAGGTCTATTAGCTCTGGCATAGCACTTAAACCAGCTGGGCTCCATGTGTTTATGTTGTGCTGAAGCTGGAAAGACATATGTGAATGCTGAAGCTTTAGGGAGGTTTTGCCTTTGAAGAGCCAGATGAATTCAGCAGAGATGGTAGTGAGTGAGCTAATTAGCCCTGTTGGATCAGGCTTGGTTCATCATGGATAGGCTGTTCTGCCCTGTGAAGTGTTTCGTTGTAGCCAAGTGTACCATTTTCTTTAATGCAGGGTGTTCCAGCCGCTCCCATCTTTACACTTAGATGGTGAAAATCCGTCTGTGTAGAGAAAGGAGACTGAGTATATAAGAAGTTTGCTTGGCCATAAGTGTTTAGACTTTCATGTCTGAAATGTCATTGACTCAGCTGATAATTTTAATATCTATATCTACTCCTGTATTTTTTTTTTTCATTAAATCAAATATAATGAAAAAATAGAGCAAACTTGCTTTTCCTTGGCTTCTTTTAAAGTTGACAGTAATTGAATATAATGCTTGCATTGCAGAAGGTCTTTGGGAGAAAGTTACATTTTAGAATATGAATAAACAGTTTCAGCCAGAAGAAATGGGATAAGCCAGAACAACTTGCCCCTGTAAAACAAGAGTGTTCCCTTTTTTTCCTCAGTTACTTCTTAAAATAAAAAGGTGTATTCCTTGCCTGTTAAGTTTTAAGTCAGGAACCTCTTAATACCTGAAGATGAAAAAATAAAAAACAGATGAATATAATCAACCTTAAAATTATGTTTTCAAATAATAAGTGTTTTATTTCTTTTTATACTGCCCTTGTTTTCAATCCTGAAGTGTCTGTAATCCCTTTATCACAATTGTCTTATGTGGTAAAGATTATCATGTCACAGAGGATTGGTTTTGGCAGCTTGGGCTTTGAAAGGTAATTATACCTAACAAGTTCTATGTTCATACAGATACTGGTTTTAATTAAAAATGAGAGCCTACCAGTACATATTAACCCAAGTATTTTTGAAGATCACTTTTTTGTATGCATCAGTTAACTGAATCAAAAAGCAGTGTTTGCGATTATCAAATATATACATGTACATACAATGTATGTAATGTGTGTAATGTATTATCTGCATTAAAAATCAACAAACCAGTGTTTTATCATTCTGGCAAATATTGTTTATTACACCTTTTATAATGGCCTTCACAACTGAAATACTGATCTGAATATTGCTGTTGGGGTGACTGTGTAAGCAAACAGAATATTAATGAGGAAAATACTCTTTATTTTTGTAGGCATTACCGCCAGCTCCAGTTCAGAATCATACAAACAAGCATCAAGTATTCAACGCATCTCTCCAAGATCATATTTATCCAAGCTGTTTTGGGAGCACTCCAGATTGGAATAGCTCTAAATTTATAAGTCTTTGGGGATCAGAGATGATGAATGACAAGAACTGGAATCCTGCTACATTTTTGCCTGATACAATTCCTGGTGAGGTTTTGTTGCTACTTCGCACTGACTAGTTAAAAGCCTTATGCTTTGAAATGGAGTGAGGCACTTCTTTCCAGGAATGGTAGGTTTCATCATCATGGGCTTATAAGGCAGGATTCTGGCAAAGATGTGCTGGAATTTATCTTCCAATGGGAACAGAAAATTGAAAAATCAATTCTTACATATTGGGGAGAGGATGCTAAAAGCAAAAGAATAGCACGTTCTCTTTCACCTATGGTCATTGTAGAGGTATTTTTGTTTCCAGAAGTTTAGGATTGCAGAGAAATGGAAATGAAGGGTAAACTTAAATAACTTGGTCTTCTGCCACAAAGACCTGCTCTTTTTCTACAGGGTCACAAGAGCACTGGTAACACAGTACTACGTCTTCCTATTCATCATAGCAGGGATAACTGCATTGTCATTCAAAAAGACAGAGGCATAAATCAAGCAAAAGATTAACTTAAACCAGGAAGCTGTTTGAAATGCTAATGGTTAAAGTGAATGAGAATAGAAGAAAAATAACATATTATATATATACATATATATGTACACACCCCCCCATATATATTTTTATATATATATACACACACACCCCTATACGTATCTATTTTTCCATTCCCATCATATGAAATACTAAAATGTCTTTTTTATTTTATTCGACTTGTATGAAAAAGGAAGTTTGGGTTTGTGTGTTGGCTTTTCTCAGTCTGATCAGCTGCTAACTTGTGTCAAGCTACCACAGTGATATTTTAAAATGAGTGTCATTAAAAACATCCAGAAAACTTGCCCAGTAGGATAGATCATCCATTTACAAATGTGTGGTTATGGGGAGCTGTTCCAACAGATGGTTAGTGGCAAGCTTGTGTGGAAGGTGTGTCACAAAGATGTTACTGTAGTTAGCTGGAATTTCAAATAAGGGAGGATAATATTTAAGTCATTATATTGGTAGAAGGATATGTCATTCCTGCTTGTAAAAATAATTGCTAACTTGGACTTCCGATACTGAAGTTTATACACTTACATGTAAAATGGTGTCCAATTTTAAAATTATCAATGGATAGAGGTACCTACATCATCTTTGCTACTTGTTAACACACATTTAGTAGTGGTGTTATGATTTTAACTTTAAGGTTTGTGACTTCTGCTCTGAGACTTCTTAGGACTTTTTGTTACAGCTGTCTTACTTGGAGGTAGGGAAGGGGAAAGGACTATCACTAATCTTGCCAGGCCAGCATTAACAATAGATCCTTTCTGGTCTGCATCTAAATTATTGAATGTTTAATTCTAAATGCCAATTCTATAATTCTGTGATTCCTAATTACTATGTGTGTTTCAATTGAAGGGAGTGATATTTTAGCACCAGCACTCTCGGAAATAAGACCCGAAGCACTTCCTACTACATCTAGCAATGAAGCTACAGCAGTTACTGACAGCAAAGAGAAAAAAAATGCTGCAAAGAAGAAATGTCTGTACAATTTCCAGGATGCCTTTATGGAAGCTAATAAAGTTGTCATGGCAACCTCTTCTGCCACTTCTTCTGTCTCCTGCACAGCAACTACAGTGCAGTCAAGCAGCAACCAGTTCAAAGTATCATCCAAGAGACCTTCATCCATAGGTAAGGATTTCAAGCACAGCTTAGTAACTGACTCAGGTGCATTTAGCTGACTGTAAAGGTTTATGTGTTTGTTTTAGTAATATGTATCTTGATGATTTTTGTTACTTGCTGTTCTCACTCTTGAGTTAGTCCCTGTACTCCTTGATCAAAGAACTTTGCAAAAGACCTTGATGTCAACATATAGAACTGGCAATAGAAAGGTGTTGAAATACTGGTGATTTTTAGAGTAGCTGAGAACATCCAGCAATCTGCATGATTGTTTGGATAGTTAATGGAAACTTTTAATTATTTTTAATTGTAAGCATTTTTTCTCCAATTTAGGTGAAGTGTTTCACAATATTAATAAAGAGGACCATAGACATTCTGCACCAGTTGCACCCCGAAATAGTCCTACCAGTTTAGCATCCCTTCCTTCCCTGTCTCCTGCTGCACTGTCTCCAGCCTCTACACCACATCTTCCAAATCTTGCTGCTCCTTCTTTCCCCAAAACTGCTGCAACAGCCCCTGGATTTGTGGATCCTCATTCAGGTCTTTGTCCTACTACAGTTGCACCTCCTACTTCAACCACAGACAGCTCTGTAAGTGCCCCACCAAGTGTCTGCAGGTAAGTTTCTTGTTCTTTTTTTTATGATAGAAGGGAAATTTAAATGTAGATACCTGTTCTCCTTTGCCACTGGTTGTAGTATAAAAGAAGAGCTGTCTCTGTGCTCAGCAAATGAGACCAAGTTTAGATGCTTTTGTATGTAACTTGGTGTGAGACTTTACAAATATGATTTCCATTGCAGAATCTATTTACCCAGTTCAGAGGCTTAAAAACAAATGTTTGCTCGCTTTCAGAAATGTGACATGGGATAATTAAGTCAAGCTCTACTCTTTCTTACTGTCATTGTCAGTAGTGATTGCTGCTGCTGAGACACAAGCCTGTTGTATAATGTATCTGTTTTCTGTCATTTTGGTATTACATGGCAAGCTGGAATAAAAAGCCATGAAAATTGGAGGAGTCTATGTAGAGAAATCTAGCTCAGACTATAAAAAGGTCATACATGGTCTTGAAACCTGCAACGCACTTCCCTGACTACGCTTAAGACTTCTTAGCTATCAGCCCCACCAATTTACACACTGGTTGTAGTATGGAAGGATGTTCTATGTACTTGCTTATTGACAAGATATGCTAGCATTTCCCCTTGAAAATAAAGGTGCAAACAGGGTAATGGGAACATTTTGGGTTTAGCTGACCTTAAACTTTTTATTTAAGAGCTTGAAAATCTACCCAAACCCAGAGGATTTCAGAAATGAGTTGAGTGCTTTGTAACTGCACAGCTCTCTTCAGTCCACAAGTGATGAGATAGGCAGCAGTTTCAAAACCATTCCATTTAAAAAAGCTAGAATCACTACTTCTGAAACTATTTTACCTTTTTAAAGGCAGGAAGAACAGTTCCAAAACTCATTCTCAAGGCTGCTCATTCAGTGAGTCACTAAATGAGTTATTATAAATCACTTCCCCATGTATCATCTTTCCTTGCTGCTTTGTTTTTAGCATCTCCATTTGCAATCTACTGGATGAAGGGTTTAGGATTTGATGCACTACTGGTGGCAGGATAGCCCAGTTTGAGACTCATTGTTCCTGGTAGATGTACATACAACTCTATATGGGTTGTTTGTGGGGTTTTTTGGTTGTTTGTTTTTCAGATATCTTATTATAGTCTACAGTTTTTATAATCTTTTTCTTAATTTAACGTAGTGATCCTGATTGTGAGGGCCATCGCTGTGAGAACAGTAACACCTATGATCATCAACAGTATGATGGAGAGGAGAGCCAAGATGAAGACAGCTGTTCAGAGCATAGCTCCAGTACCTCAACATCCACAAATCAGAAGGAAGGAAAATACTGTGACTGCTGTTACTGTGAGTTCTTCGGCCATGGAGGAGTAAGTTGCTGGATTTTAATTTATTTGAGTTTTTTTGTCACTAACTTTTCATTGAATGTGTGTGATTTCTCAGACTGCAACTAAGGAGGTGGCATTGGAGCTGACTCAAGAGAAGTTGTAAAAGAAGCATGGTTAGAATGTAATTTTCCTCTTTGAAATGAAGAGTTGAAGCAAATTTTCCAATTGAAATCAATTCAAGAGCAATAAAAATGACAAATATTTAGGAAATAGCTGACTTGAATAATAGATACCATGTTTGAAACTGCAAACAGGAGCATTGAACCATTCATGCATTCATATGTAGTAGTGTAATTATAAATAATACAATGAGTTTGGGTAAAAGTACACTTAATATAGGATACTTTTTTTTAGTGCTTGTGCAATGTATGAGTCATTCTCCCATCCATAAAAATAGCAATTCTCAAAGTATTCACTAATTCACTAACTTGATTTAGAAAAAAGAAAATAGAAACAAAAGGGAAAAAGAAAGTCCTCTTACCTAGACCTTAGGCAATGTAAATTTAAATTATACTTCTACCAAAGGAAAACCCAAACTGCATTTTTCCCTGTTTTCAATATTATAAACAATTTTCTTTAGTGGTGCATTTTGATAGGCACTGACTTGTATTTAAAGAGTGTTTTTAAAAAACTCACAATGTTCTAAAGCATTCAGGTTATGTAAAATATTTTTCCTTATGTTCTGTATTTTAACACTTAACACTTCATTTGAAACATCCTTAAGTTAGCTTCATACCAGTAGTATGTCTAGTGAATTCTTACAATCATATCTTTTCATTTGCACAAATGAAATGCTAAAATTAAGTTGCCACATGAAATTTTTTCTTAACTTAAAATTTCATTTTCATGCTGGCTTCATTTGTAAATCTACATACAGTTGGTTTTAATAATGAGTTAACTAGTAGAATTTGAGTCTCTGGTACTTTTTTCCTATTTGAAGTAAAAACTCAGTTTATTTGCCATGTATTTGATCAGATGCAGTTTAAGCTTAGGGCTTGAAGTGAATCCAGAGTCCTTGTCCTGTGGCTGAAAGCATCAAGGAGCGCATCCTGTTTCTTTTTGTATGTTTCCACCATGTCCATTATTGATCTGTCTTTGGTAGTCATCTGATTGCATGTTGTTACTCATTCTGCTGAAGTGGCAGAATGCTACAGGATTTTTAAGTTAATAGGCTTTGTTGTGCTGGTTTAATGAGTTATAATGGTGTAGCTCCAAACAGATGGGCACCAGATCTGGTGCAGGAGGCAAGGAGGAATGAGGAGCTGAGAGGCAGGAGCAGTGAACAGGAAAACAGATACGAAACATGATGAAAGGATTTAACTTGCAGCAGTGTTAACAAGTTACTGATGTGTGACTGCTGGAGGATATGCTGGCACGTTTCAATGTAGGGTAGTCAAGCCTACACAGTTAAAGCTCAGAGGGCCATGTAGCCCAAACTCTGAAACAGACTTCATAGAAAATGGGAACAGCAGCACATGTCTACTCCTTTCAGATTTTTAATGTGGTATAGTTGTCACCTTTTAAAGTTATATTTTTGTTTTTCTATTTGTGCATTTGTCTGCAAGATCAGTTCTTTCGGTTGGAAAATACAGTTCACAAGCTAGCACCAAATCTGACAGGTCTGTTGCCTGCTAAGTGCACTTCTAGGTACACAAGCAAACAATAAGGAGTTTGATATTGAGGTTTGGAGCTTCCAAGCTATTTAAAGGTCTATAAAAAAAATCTCAAAATTATTAGATCAGTGAAATTTTACATTTAGTCACTAAAGTTTTGTCTCGTGTCCTTCAGCCTCCAGCTGCACCAACCAGCAGAAATTATGCAGAGATGCGAGAAAAGCTTCGTTTACGTCTAACGAAAAGGAAAGAGGAACAGCCGAAGAAACCAGATCAGATCTCTGAAAGGGAAAGTGTTGTTGACCATCGAAAGGTGGAAGACTTGCTACAGTTTATAAACAGCTCTGAAACCAAACCAGTAAGCAGTTCTCGGGCAGCCAAGCGAGCCAGACATAAGCAAAGAAAGGTAAGACATGAAAGTATGTTCATCCTAGACCTCATGGTTTTGAAACTGTGCACTCTGTAAGTATACCAGTGTACAGTGACTTCATATTAGTGGTATGTTTGTTTTCCGTGTATCAAAACCACACAGCTTGTTTCTATCTACACAGCTAACTTTGATGTTCTGATGCTACCTAAGAAGTTTTGTAGTAGACTGGGAGGATTCCTCACAGTGCCATTGTCATGTATTTTGTTGCAAGTCAGCTTTATGTTGGAATTTTGTGCATCCAACATGAATGCAATTTAGAAAGCTATTCCTAAGTGTTAGAAATGTTAACAATTTGATTGTTTTGTAGAATTAGCGCTTAAAAGTGGGGGGAGTTAAAAAACTAATGTTTCTATACTGGGAAAATAGTTACAGAATCATGGAATCATAGAATGGTTAGGGTTGGAAAGGACCTCAAGATTAACTAGTTCCAGCCCCCTGCCTGGCCTTGAACACTGCCAGGGATGGAACAT
>JANHGB010026378.1:5649-30325 GCA_026283785.1 Coracopsis vasa
TCTCACAAGAGCAGAGTAGAGGGGCAGGATCATCTCCTTCGACCTGCTGGTCATGCTTCTTTTGATGCATCCCAGGATACAGTCGGCTTTCTGGGCTGCAAGCGCACACTGCTGGCTCATGTTAAGTTCTCATTGACTAACACCCCCAAGTCCTTCCTCTCAGGGCTGCTCTGATACAAAGATCTAAACTGTTTTTATCTGTCTCATGTCATTTCTCATCTAAACCAACAGCCTTTTCTAAACTATTTCATTAGCCATTATATTTTTTCCCCGTAGAATAAAGTTCTCTCTCTTCAGTAATTCCAGCAAGCAGAATACATTAATATTTTTAACCTATTTAAAAATATTATTTGCAATGAACTGTATATTTTTGTATATTTTGCTTTTGATTACTCTAATAAATTATAACTATTTCTACACTACGCCTCTACATTGCAAACTTCACACTAATATGTTGTTAAACATGTAGAAAGAGATTAATTTACCCACATTCAACTCTTCCCAGATTTTCTTAAATTCATTTCATTATCTACTACTTCATAATCCTATTCCTGTACAACAGAAAATTCACAGTAGAGATTGATTATTGTAATATTAATAATACTCTTACACTCACTTACATTCTGGGCAAAATTGTCATATATGGATGCATCAGAAACTCAAAAGTCCACCCAGCTCCAGTCAGTTCCCAAATTCAAACTGGAAAAAGCAAAGCAACATGTGAAGAAGCAATTTGCAAATTGCTTTATTTCCTGATACAACCTGATAAACCCAGGTGATAATGTTGAGAGTCAGGTGTAGTGGTGTAGCAACACTAATGATCTACAGAAGAAAAATCACAGGGGAGTAACTCTAATGACCCCATAAGAAAAATCCCTCACACTCTACTTGCAACATTTAATGTTTAATGGAATGTTTTCTTTATAACACATGCAAAAAAAGTGAAAACTCAAAAATAAACAATTTAACTATATCCTGGGTTCAGCAGTAGCAGTCATTTTTTCTCCTTCTTAGTAGCTGGTGCAGTGTTGTGTTTTTGACTTTCGGCCTTGGAACAGCGCTGATAACACCGATGTGTTCAGTTGTTCCTTCCCCCACCCCACTCCCGGAGGGATGGAGAGGAGAATTGAAAGAATGTAACTCCCACGGGTTGAGATAAGAGCATTCCAGTAACTAAGGTATAAAACAAATCACTACTGCTACCACCAATAATACTAATGATAAGGGAAATAATAAGGGAAGAGAATACAACCGCTCACCGCCCAGCCCAAGCAAGCAGAGAGCTAGCCCTTCCGGGTAACTCCCAGATTACATCCTGGGCATGACTTGCTGTGGCATGGAATACCTCTTTGGCTAGTTTGGGCCAGGTGTCCTGTCTCTGCTTCCTCCCGGCTTTCCCTCCTCCTTGGCAGAGCATGAGACTCAGAAAGTCCTTGGTCAGACTAAACATTACTAAGCCACAACTGAAAACATCGGTGTTATCAGCGCTGTTCCCAGGCCAAAAGTCAAAAACACAGCACTGAACCAACTACTAAGAAGGAGAAAAATGACTGTTACTGCTGAACCCAGGACACTCCATATGCAAAGAAAAAACAAAATTAAAAATAAAGTAGTATAGACTTTGTTTTTCTTTAACATCTGGAAAACTTTTTAAAGTTATGATGATGAAGAAATTTGATATTGTTGGAGATTTCTTTTTCACTTATCCCCGTAGAGAGAGGGAAAATGTAATTCTTGATTAGATAATAATTCTCCAAGCTTGTAGAATATCTACCTGCAGTATCATTCAGAAACTCTACAAAAAAGTAGTCACCTTCGCAAGTTAAAGAAAAATTAAAAGTCTTTTTTTTTTTTTTGCTCTTGTTGCTTAAAACCATTCCTGCAAACCACTCTGACTTTGCATGATTAAGGTACCAAAAAATAACAATGATGATAAAGAAGTGACAAATCTTTCAAATATCCAGAGATAGCTAGGCATAAATTTTTTAGATTTTGTCATGCCTCCATGATTTTGCATGTCACTGTGCAGACTTTTTGTGTTCTTATTCTGAGATCCTTAATTTTCCCTGAGAACACTCATCTCACTGAGTTCAGAATTCCACTCCAAGGCATTTAAAAACTAGTAATGCAGCCTCAAATATAGGTGAATTCTGTCTGCATATGATCTAGGATGGATGAAGGCCTGATTGAGATAACCATACCGGTGCAGCACTGTGTCTAGGCTAATAAGCACTGCTGAGAGACTGTGAGTAAAGATATATTAAAATGATGTCCATAACAAAACCCATTTTAAAAGAAATCGGCATTGTCAAAAGCCTCAGGAAATCTCGTCATCACTTTTCATGAATATGAACAATCATTATAATCACATTTTTCTCTACAACATTGTTAACACATAAATGAATTGTAAAAATAGATGTAGTTCTGTCACGTAGATGTAATTTCAAAGCTAATAACTGAAGCATTACACTGATGCCCAATCAGGTTTAATGTGGAAAAAAGACATACAAAGCATGAAAAGCAACAATAACTCTACAGTCTAGTCCTAGAGCTTCTTTCCTCTTACATTTATTTAAGAATATGGTAAGTAGTACTTAAAGAAAAAGTAAGGAGGAAAACCTCAATGCTGACTCTTGCTAACACTCATGCACAGGAAGCCCAGACATTGTACAAAAAGAATTCGTAGAACTCAGAATTGGTTGCAAACATAAAAAGCCATTGGCTGAAAGCTGAACTTTAGATTATAGACATAAATTAGAATGGGAAAAAGAAAATTAAGAGGAGTAGAAATAGCTGGGAAAACATTAGGAATTGGCTTTTGATTTGGAGAAAACTCCAGGAACAAACTTGCCAACAAAGTTTTCAAGTTGACAAGCAGGTATTCTTAATTGCGGTGCAGGGAGACATGGGGGATAGCTCCTCCTAACATGTATCATCGTATTGCTACACAGGCCATACTTATATAGTCACTGGGCATACATACATATTCTTGTCTCCATTCATGTTTCCCGCATGCATACAAAAATGTGATGGCGGTCTTTGAGGGTCGTTTACTTCTTCCACTAATCTTCATAACTTCTGGCAGTCTTTGAGGCACCAACTTAATTAACATTACAGACATAGCAATCATCCTATCTTTCTACTTACTAGTTAGTTTAACTACTTCCATCCTGGACATCTGCTAGTCCCTGGTTCTCCCTAGTAGATGTTTACACCAGCTTAATGGGTTCATTAACACCACAAACATAGCAATCATCCTGTCCTTCTACCTATCAGTTAGTTTAACTGCACCCATCCTCGACATCTTCTAGTCCCAGATACTCCCCATCCCCAGGTCCTATTCTGTTTTTCTTACACTTTTTGCACTAAGGTCCTAAGGACCTAAAACTATGTCAACTACCACCAAGCACCTCAGTTATTTTCCATTACAAAGTCATAAAACTTAACGTTACTTAGAACTGATTACATTTTGTGCTTTTGTGCCTCCTTGTCTCATGTTTGACCATCTTACATTTCAGTTTGTACTTGGATAAACACACAAGGTTTTCCAAAAAGTAAATCAAATATTGTATATATTATTTGTGGCTCTCAAGTTTAATATTTTTTTTTTTTATCAGTAAACAGGCATTTGGGGCAAGTTTTTTCTCATTCAAACAGACGAAAATCAGTGTTTACATGCAGTTACTATGGCGCAAGTGAAATGCGGTTGTAACACTGAATTTGAAGCTCTGCCTCTGCAAACTTCAAATTTTACCATATGTTACTTACCAGGTACACCTGTGTGTAGGCATGCATATTGATAGAAACCTGCTTTGAATAAGGAGACATTCCAAAAACACAAGAGGGAGCAAACCTCATTTATTACAATCAATTAAAATGTATTCTTAATTTCCTTTTAGTAAGGCCCCTAAATGCACTAACACTTCTGAAGTGGATTTTCACAACCAACAAGTTGGAAGAGAAGCATCTGCAAGTTTTCTACCATACAGTGAATTTCTTGATTTTTACGGACATAGAATTCAACAAGATCCTGTACTTTAACTGAACTCACGGGACTGATTTAAGATTTATAAGACAAGAGACTCCAATGCTAATGGAGTCCAGATATTGTCTTTAAAGGAAGAATCCAAGAGCATAATCAGAGCGTTGAGAGAAACTTCTCATTTCTATATAAAAATGGTATCATAATTATCATAATAAATCACCATAATTTACCTCATTGGTAAATTGAATTAATTCTAATCCAATATCCTAAGGCAAGATCCTGGATTAATTAAAAAGGAAAAATATTTGTTTACTACACTTTTTATTTTTAACTTTTAAATTAAGAGTTATCATAAGTTTCACCAAGCAGACAAGACTGTTCTGTGTTTCAAATTTATCTTAGTTTAAAGGAAATCTATGTTAAATATTGAAAGTTATTCTGGTGTTTGGGTGCTTAGTAAAGAAACAGTGCAGACACATCTATGTCAAATCTTCTGGCCTGTTGCAGTCCTGTCACACAGTTCAGGACAGTTCACATTTTATCTTTGACCTTCTCACAAAGTGCTTTCCTTTTCTCTGCCTTTTTTCTGAACTGTTACACCCTAATTACACCCTGTTCTGATGATTAGAAATGTTCTATACAGACTTACAGGGCTTAAAAGTCATAGAGTCATTGAATCATATAGGCTCAGAAAGACCTTTAAGATCCAGTCCAACCGTCAGTCTAGCACTAACTAGCCCACCACTAAACCATGTCCCTAAGTGCCCCCTTTACAGGTCTTTTAAATACCTTCAAGGATGATAACTCTATCACTTCCCTGGCAGCCTGGTCCAATGCTTGACTACCTTTTTGGTAAAGAAATACTTCCTACTCTCCAATCTAAACCTCCCCTGGCACAGCTTGAAGCCATTTCCTTTTGTTCTATCACTTGTTACTTGGGAGAAGAGATCAACATCCACCTCACTACAATCTCCTTTCAGAGAGTTGTAGACAGTAATAAGGTCTCCCCTGAGGCACCTTTTCTCCAGGCTAAATGTCCTGGTTTCAGCTATAACAGTTATATTTTTCTTCTTCCCTGTAGCTGGTCCAGTGCTGTGTTTTGGCTGTAGTTTGAGAATAATGCTGGTAACAATCAACCATTAGTTGTTGCTAACTAGCGCTTATTCTGATCAAGGACTTTTCAGTCTCTCATGCTCTGCCAGTGAGGAGGGACACAGGAAGCTGGGAGGAAGCAGAGACTGGGCACCTGACCCAAACTAACCAAAGGGGTATTCCATACCACAGCATGTCATGCCCGGTATATAAACTGCGTAGAGTTACCCGGAAGGGCAGATCACTGCTAGGGTCGGGCTGGGTATCGTTCGGCGGATGGTGAGCAATTGTATTGTGCATCTCTTGTGTTTATTGTGGGGTTTTTCCTTTCCCCTTTTAGTTTTACTTTGTTATTTCCTTTATCATTAGTAGTAATAGTAGCAGTAGTAGTAATAGTAGTTTTATATCATACTCTAATTATCAGACTGTTCTTATCTCAACCCATGGGATTTAGATTCTTTTGATTCTCCTCCCCATCCAGCCCGGAAGGGGCGGGTAGAGAAGTGATGAGTGAAAAGCTGTGTGGTGCTGAATTAACAGCGAGGCTTAAACAATGACACTAAACAACCTTAGTTCCCTCAGTTTCTCCTCATAAGACTTGTGCTCTGGAGCCTTCACTAGTTTCCTTTCCCTTAGGACATGCTCCAGCACCTCAGTGTCTTTCTTTTAGTGAGGGGACCAAAACTGAACACAGGATTCACTGTGACCTCACTAGTGCTGGCTACAGGGGTACGATCACTTCCCTAGTCCTGCTTGCAGACTTACTGAGGGTGCACTTGATCCCCTTGTCCAGATCACTGATAAAGATGTTACATAGAACTGGAAAGTCATGTCTATCGGCATACTTCTTCCATACGTATGTAATATACTGGAAGACTTGCTCTTGTCAGATTACCTTTTTAACTACTAATTTTTATTTTATTGTTTTTTCTTTGGTTTTAAATCATGTAAAGATGAATTTGTCTGTTTAAAGAGGATCATTTAAGAAGTGATTACCTCTTGTGCACATAAGGTATGTATGACACTGAGGCAAAAGCATTTAATAATTCAAATCTCATTAACTTTGTCTTAAATATACTGTTAACAGACATCTTCTGCCTAAATGTATTGCACTTTGCCTACAACAAAAAAAAAGGGTGTTTAGATGTATAAAGATTTAAGAGCTATAGATACCACTATGACTCAAACAATCTATAAAGTCACTAATGAATTAGCATGTCATTAAAATTTCTGCTTTTATGAGAAGTGATTAAATGGATTCTCTTTCTATTTGTTTGTTGTTATCTATTTCAATTTTTGTTATCATCAGGAACATATCAGACTCAGATTTCTCTAACCTACGACCTACACACTAATAGAATGACAAACTAGAATCATAGACCTTCAGTCAGAACTGTTTACTGTGCTTCATTAGAGCAACACTGTCCAAATGAAAAGAAGTGAAGAAACTTGTCAAGAGGGGTTTTTTTTATTCTGTGTCCTACAATACTGCTTAGTGTGATCCACTAAACAATTGACACCACTGTAGTACCTGTGCTTGCTCACTACTTGTCTGTAATCCTATTCTGTTCAAGGAGCAGGTAAAAGTTTTTTTCACCTTAGGCATTGCATAGCATATCGAGGCCTAAAAACTATATGCTTCCCTCATACATTAGGTGGTTTTGGAAAATACGTTCTGATTCCCCAGGGCAAGGTTTTCATTTGTCACTGCAGAGACTATTGTGTTTCTAAAGCTGGACATTACAAGGACTGTGCATAAATAACTTTTGAATTATTTAAACTCAGCTCAGTTTAGAAGCACTTCAGTTTTAAGTGCTTAATAGGCAGATAAAACACCATGTTATTTTTTGGTTTAAACCTTGAATACTTGGATCCTTGAATACATCTGGATTGAAATTACTGAAAAAAGCAAAGAAAGTTTGGAACTATTAATGATTTACAGATCTTCCAAGATATCAAGGATACACTTTATGCTCACTTTATACTTACTTTTCCAAAACCAGCTATCTATCAGATAGACTGTGTAACCTGTGCCAGAGGTAGCCCTTCCTCCTGCCTCCAAAGCATCAGAAAAAGGTATGTCTAATGATTGGAAAAAATTTCTTTGAACCTACTCTCCACACACCTACATAGCACTTATCAGAAAGTTTTGGGCAGGCTACCTGAGGTCTTAAATCCAGAATGATTTAGCCCAACAGACAAATATAGAAAGGGACAGATCTCTAGAATTTTATAAGTACTACTGACAATGAAGCTTGTAAGTCTACAAGCATTTCTGTCACTGACATTGCTAACTTAAGCAGGTCTTGTTTTCCTGGTTGCTTATTTATGTCCTTGTGTCTTCCTGTCACTGGTAATGACAAATCACTTTTCAACCTAGCAAAGTCATCCATCTTCTGTACTGTTCTTTTTTGTTTCGTTTTTTTTCTTTTATTTTTAAGACATCATGAGCAAATTAATGCTTAGAGGAATTTCATTCCTATTACAGCAGTAAGCAGATTTTGTCTGTCCAATATTCTTCAATAACAAATGAAGTTGCTGCTTACTTCTCTTCTTAATTAGATCAATAATGCTGTGGTAGTGGCCTCCTCCTGTAATCATCCTGTTGGCTAAGAAGTACTTAGGGAGATGGAAGAGAATGTCTTTTTTAAACTCTGTCTTGAGGAACTGGGATGGGATTTGTGAATGTGGGATCTGAAGATATTAATTAATATGTCTTTATCAACTATATTGAAATTGTTTTTTTCCTGAGATGTTTTTACATTGATACCTTCTGTAGCTCATCACGTGTCTCACTTTGCAATGTGCTTCAAGGAGGAGCAATGAGACTTTCAGCCGGTCTCATTTCTAGAAACACCTATGACCAGGTAATAGAGGTGCTGACATCTGTGATATGTCGTCTGCATATCCATGCTCATAGATTTCTTAGTGGCCAGCTTCTGACATAGCCACTCTTACACCCTTCAGGTGTAAGTAATTTTGAAATGCTTGGTCTCTTTATGATATCAGATATCAACTTGAATACGAATCCTGCATTATATTTTGACCCATTATCCTGATTTTGATTGGGATGGAGTTAATTTTCTTCCTAGTAGCTGGCACAGTGCTACACCAACCACAACATCCGTCTCCGAATTATACCTCAGACACAGCATGATTCATTTGACATTGTCTTTCTGCCCTTGGTTTCTTGGGCACATGGACACATGTCAGTTTTTCTGAGCCTGGAAGATTTGGGATGAAGAAACACTTCAGAAATTGCAGTCCACTCATGCAATGCAGAATTCCAGTCAAACATCTACAGAAATTTTCAGCACGAATACAAAAGTGATTGAGATTAGCTGTGAAAGCTCTAGGAAACAGTTTTTGACTCATTAAGCCATAATAAACTATGGCACATATGCATCCTATGCTGGTGCAGGTGGGGAGACAGGGACTGTACCAATTCTGTGGAACTATTTAGATGCACAAAGTGTTGTATTTCACAAACTTAAAACAAGGATGGCAGCTATATCTGAAAGTAGCCCTACCACAAAGAATTTCCTAGCTGGCTATCATGAAACATCACAAACCTTGTTTAGGATTAGGGATTACTTTAAGCATGCAAACCTGATGTCAAGACAGTAGATGGAAAACCAATATTATACCCTAAATCTACTCTTTTTATCATTAATTTTGTGCAGCAGAACATGCTTTAAAGTCTTGAACAGTTTCTGCATTTTGTTGCAGTATACAAGATACTGCATTTTGTCCTTTAAAATAATTATACGGGATACAAAGAATTCTAATTAAGTATCATAGAAAACATACACTTCTGGTTATTTGACATCTTTCATGTAGTAATCACTCTGCAGGAAATTGCTGTTTCAGCATTTTTATGGCATTTCGTTGATATCCTCATTTTGACAGCACAGTGAATACCTGCTTAAGTGAGCGAGTTAAGACTTCTTTTTTACCTCTGTGGGTGGATGCAGTTTAGAGAACAACTCAATAACATAAGATTTTAAAATAGAACACAGTCCAAACCATGATCAATCCCTGATGAAAAAAAAATGCATGGCTGAGAAAGATAAGGTTACTGAAGCACCAATGAATTTACAAAGCTCTACATAAGGAGCATAAGGTTTTCCCAACAGTACTAAAATTTTATCCTTTAACTCAGCTTTGCAAGACCTGTTTTCACATAAGTCTTTCTTCAATCCACATCTGAAGATGCAAGATTGAAATTCCATATTTATAAAATAGACTTATCTGTTTTCAATAGGAGGGAAGAATCAGCACGCAATATTCCAGATGCACATCTAAGAAAATCTCAAGTGCTACCTGCCATTATAACTTAAAGCTCTTTACACAGAAACACATTCCTCTGTGGGAAAAGATGGCAGTGGGATAACCTGTCAGCTGAGGACACCAAGACTGCTCAGAAGACTAAAGTGACTTCAATGCCTTGATAAATTGAGTCCATAGCTTTTTTTAATTTCCACCAATTATAGTAAAGAAATTTTCCTAAGGTACAACTATGCAGTGTTATCACTTAGGCAATCTGTTACATTGTGACATTCTCTTGGTTGCCAAGCTGCCAAGAATGAGTATAAAAATAAAGCTTCAGAGAAAAAAAAAGAAAATAAAGTTAACTTTTTTTTTTAATATGAAATAAGCTAGAAGAGCTAAAATAAGTACTGAAAGAAGCATACTACCGTACATGTCCAGTTAACTTCACCTTAAATTTCATTCAGTACAAAGCACAGGAACCTTTAAATTTATTTAGTTTTGTGAAATAATATTTAGATGTTTGAGAAAGGCATGTAATAAACGTGTTATACAAGAAAAAAATTATTTTTTCTTTTGCCTTGAATATGTTGTCAATCTAAAATTAGTCCTTCTAATCTTCTAAGTTTGGTTTTTTCCTTCAAAATTCAGTATTTTACAATATACTTGGCTGTTCTTACTTTCTTTCTGCTCTCTCAAGTTGTGTTCTTTTCACTGTTAAAGAAAAAATGTCCTGCAACAAAAATAATTCTGGTCCTCATTTTGAGACTTAAAAAATAAGTAAAATTCTTTAGACCTTGTCTTCAGTGTCTACTCAAGGAGTTAGTTAATTTAGTCCTCTTTTTTAAAAAATACCAATTTCAATGAAAAATAACAGAGTTCAAGTATATCTGTACAGATTCCAATTACAATAATAGATTATTCAAGTGTAACAACTATTGCAAGTGCTCTTGTTGAATCTACCTTATTTGGAGCAGAAAAAATATTACATAAATTATATAATGGTATGATTTGAATAACCAGGTTTAAGCCTGCTGGAACAAAGGAAAAGGAATCAAGCTTCAGACAGGAAAGGTGGGATATAACTGCTGTGTTATAACCCAGGTAATAAATTAATTTGAAGTGGTAAGATATCACATAGCAGGGGGATTGCTCATTTTGTGTTCATTTGCTGTGAATTTAGTATATATGTATACCTCACAGAAATGCAGAAGATTTCAAAACAATAGCAAGGTCCTACTAGGCGCTTCACAGTTACAACAGAGCAGACTAAATTCTCCCATCAACAGCTTGCACCTTAAACTGACAAACCAAAGCAAAGAAATAGGATACCTCAGACAAACATAGTTAAGATGAACAAAAGCTCATTTTCAGTTAACCTTACCGCACCAGAATCTGCTACCTTCTCAGCTGTCAAAACATACATATGAATTTACATCACAGAATCACAGAATCATAGAATGGTTTGGGTTGGAAGGGACCTGAAAGATTATCTGGTCCCAACCCCCTGCCATGGGCAGGGTCACCTTCCACTAGACCAGGTTGCTCAAAGACCTGTCCAACCTGGCCTTGAACACTTCCAGGGATGGTGCATTTATATATAATTTTACAACTGTCCTTGTTATTCTCTCCTGTTTCAGGTCAATTAGATCTATATAGAGTAACTATGGGTCTGGCCTCAAAAAGCTTCTTCAGGTATCAACTCTGTTATCATCCTGGCAGGCTGAAAGAAAGAGAAGGGACTTTACACATCCTTATCAACCTGCATCAAGAGAACTTGAAAAAGGAAGCTGCATTGCGTCTAACCTGCATTACATCTATTCTAAAGCCATCTCACTCTACATGAGTGTTCAAAACTTCTCTGCACAAAGGAACTCTAGAAAAGATGAAGGGTATAAGTGATTAAACTGAGAGCAATAGCACGGCATCATATCTGCAGGATCAAGTCAGCACATACAGATAAGAGATACCAGCCATCCGTTTGGCCAAAGGCAAGGAATTAGAGGAGATACTATTACATGCTAAGGAGACATGCTACGAAAAATGAAAAAAAAATAAAAATCAAAGAGTCAAATTAGAACATGCTCCCACTAAAAGTTGAATCGGATAATTTTAAAACATGTGAAATAAGAATGTCTACACCTCAACGCTGAGAGGGTGGAAGGTGACTTTCAGCCAGAAGGTGCTGAAGAGTAGCTGAGAAGAACAATCTCTCCCACTAGCTCAGCTGCATTAGGAAAAAAAACATGAATGCAGCTGTAATACAAGATGAAACCTGATGAACTGATATTTCCCGATTCCTAAGATTAGAGTATTAACCAAAAAGCCAAACTACTTTATTTTGTACACTATATTAAAGCATGTTAATATATATCTAAATTCTAATAATGCTGCCATCTTTCTGAAAAATTAATAATCTTAAAGCATTTTGTTCCTTAGGAGTTTATTCCCCAGTTCAGTGCTAAGTAAATTAGATGCCATGGTTGATGTTCATTCTTTCTGCTGCTTTCTCTTCTGCTTCTTCTGATAGTGCTTCTAGTTAAAATATACTTTTGCAGTCACAGTATGAGATGAGAAGCTGTTCTTCCTTATTAACATTGAAACATTCACTTTAAATTTCTTTTCCACCATTACAAGCTACTAAAGCATCTACTGTACTTTATGCCAAAATAAAATGAAGTTGCAGAGTCATTTAAGTATTTTTTTTTGTGCAATTAGAAATATGCTGAGCATTTCAAAACAAAAACAAGTCAGAGCCAACCATATTATGAGCCAAGACCATTCAAAACCAAACTGCCTTTATAAAAACAAATTGGAAAACACTATTTTCAAGAATAAAAAGCAATTACTTTTAAGGAGCAAGTGATATTTGTGGTATGAAGTTTGCTACTGAAATCTCTAGTAGTTAATGAGTCACACTGCTTTGCCTCAGTCGCCCTTCTTGACTGACACAACACAACGTGACACATGCAGTTGAACAAAGTCCACCAGAAAATTTGAGCACATGTATTTTACGGAAAACTGAGCTTGAAGTGGAAAAGTTCTTTAAAGATCTGTACTGAAAAACAAATAAATTGTGCTCAGGAATTTAGGGGTCTCATTAACAGTGTAAGGTGAAGGAGTGGATATTCCTCACCCTGGTATCAGAGCTGCATGGTTTTGGTTGTTTTGTTCTTGGTGGTTTTGTTTGGGTTTTTTTCCTAAAATCATGTAGTTACAATAAAAACCTTTTCTGCAGGCAGTAGGAACATCACCTCCTAAACCATATAGATGCATATTGTTGAAAGCTGAAAACATCTTTAACTGCCTGTTGTTTCTTTTCTAATTTCACCCAACAGAAGGAAGATAAAAAAGATATAGACACTGGTAATAAGCAGCATATTAACTGTAGTTAACCCCTCTTTCTCCTTCCCCCAGCTTTTATTGCTGAGCATGACACCATATGGTCTCGAATATTCCTTTGGTCAGTTGGGGTCAGCTGTTCCAGCTGTGTCCCCTCCCAATTCCTTGTGCACCCCTAGGCTACTCACTAGTGGGGTGGAGTAAGGGGCAGAAACAGCCTTGTCTCTGTGTAAGCACTGCTCAGCAATAATTAAATCATTCCTGTTTTGTCAACACTTGTTTTCAGGACAAACCCAAAACATAGTCCCATAACAGCTACTATGGCTGTAGCTGCTACCACGAAAAAAATAATTCCGTCCCACCCAGTGCACTGAATGAACAAAATTTTAGTTTTTGCTATTGAATAATATTATTAAACAGTGGCTAGGAGCTATAGTTGTTCCAAACTATGTTTTACAAAGATACATGCAAGCATAAGAGAAAAAAAGCATTGTTCTTTTTTTTGAAAAAGGCCTATTTGCCACTGTGTTTCTACCTTACAGAGTTGTGAGAGATTTTGAAGTGTTAACTTCTAGCACATTTCATCTGTGTAAGAGTGCTGATTTAAGAAAGTATCAACGAAACGAAAAGACAACATAAAGGGCACAGGAAACTTTTAATCACAATTAAAGCTGAAGAACAAAAAATGTAAATTCTGAATGGTACAAAACTGCTTTTGTACAAACTTGAATATGAGTTTTGTTCCCTTGAAAATTAACGAAATGGACAAAAAGGAAGCTGAAGATGTGTTGTACTGCTGCTATCACCAGCTGCACAGTTTATTGTTTGTCATGGAAGTTAGGACTTTAACAGTGAAGTGGCAGTGATTGTATCTTGCTATCCTGAAGTATCAAGGGGTTTTTTTATAGCAAGGGATCAGTCCTCAGCCCAATTTGCGTGAACATCAGGAGAATATAAATAGCTTATCCAAGGACAGCTCATCCTGAAATTGTGATTCAAAAGCTGACAAAGGACATTTTGAGTTGCTTCAAGGGACTGAGTACAATTGTGTACTTATGTGTATACAGGTCTCAAATTTCACCAGATATTCTTATGCAAAGATTAGCTTCCTGCACTCTGTTTAAACACTTTGCTACAGCCTCAGAGGCTATCTTTGTTTTCAGGCTATAGAAATCTTAAGCCTTTTGCATTTGAGTAATATGAAGTCAGGATGCTATGGTGATTGTCACTATTTATTCGCTTTGCTTGAGGATAAAAAAATTTCTATTTGAATGTTTGACTCCCTGCTTGAACTTGAAATTGTTGGCAATTAATAGAAACAAATAACTGAAACTAGAGCTGAATATTTAATATGAAACACTTAGGGTTTGTTTATTTTTCACTTAATTTTATTTTTAAACAAAAAGTTAAAATTTTTAACAATTTAAAAATATATTGCATTTTTATTGCTGAAAGTAAAATTCGCCATGAATGTCCAAATACTTTGGGCCCATCCAAAGCAGCTCAATTAAGCAAATATATTATAAATCCAGAAAATGAATCTTTTAATCTCTAGAGATATCTAGCATAACTCTCCAAATCTAGATGCTTTGGAATCAGGGTCCAGAAAAGATGCAGAGATATTCTGCATACTACCCTTCAAGGAAAGACACATCCAACACTCCAGTCAGCAACTTTATGATCTGCAGCTTTGTTTCTTTTGACCTCTGCAGTGCAGTATTTCCCTCTGTCTCAGCCATCTGAAATAGATACCCACTCTTAGCCTTTGGCTGTATGAGAAGTATGCTATGAAACTTGGATATATGTTAATGTAACTTGTAAATACTGCTGTGTGTTTCAGTAAGGAATTTTTTGTTATTATCGAGGTACCTTAAATCACACTTAAGCTGGACTAAAGATAAATGCAAACAGATAAAAGTATTTATAATGTTGATAATGAACAAAATGACGGAAGATATAAGTGAAATGAAGCATGCAATCTATTTATTCTAAGGTAAAATGAGGAAGGCGTGTCTCTTCCTTATCTGACTGAATTGCTGTCCACTTTGACCACAACGTGGATGTTGGGATTTCAGTTTTGGTCTATGCCTTGGACTTCCAGATACAAATTAATGCATGTTTATTCATATGCTTCATAAAGCATCCTATACAAATTAAAGGGATGTTACATCTAACTACCACAACTTTCACAGTTAAGCATATTCAATTCTCATTTCTTAAACACTTTGATAACAATGTTATAGATGAAAATTGACTATTGTCTTGCCGAATAATTGCAGGTGTGAATCACCATTTTTACAATGGATGATCCTTTGTTTCTCATTTGCTTGTACCTCATTCTAAAACCAAATATCTTTTTAGGTATGTACAAATAAATGTTCTTGTTATCTTTCATACAAAGACCAGAAATCCATTAAGATGGGTTTTGTAAAGCATCATAGTTCCAGAGAAATAATATTGTCTGTATACTATGAATCATTTACTTTTACCCAACTCACTATTTTGTAAGAGATTGTTTAGCTAAACCCAGCAATTTTTATACATTGTTATTAGAATATTTACTTGATGCCGCCTTGTCTAAAATATCTGTAGGAAGGGGAAGAGTCAAATTCTAGATCATTTGATATCAAGAAAATCTATTCCAGACCCATGTTTTTTCCCTCATACAACACTTGCTAAAGGAGTAGGGAAGCAAACACACTCTTTTTCTTTTAGCAATTACTATTTTTGAGGCTTTTATCTGTAAGTCTACAGAGTCACTAGTTGCTGCAAATTGCGCAGAAGGGAAAACAGGGGAAATTTCTGTGATGAAAAATGCGACAAGCACATTACTCAACCAAACGTCCAGGCATTAGAAAAAAAAGAAATATCCCCCCCTCAAAAAAAAACAAAACAACAAAACAACCAAACAAAGAACAAACAAAGAAAAAAAACAAAACAAAAAAAACCCACAAAAAAAACCCATGAGATAATTTTCTAGATCAGCATGAAGATAAAATGCTGGTTATTGCCAGTGATCAACAAGTCTGATTCTGCTCAGAATTTCATAGAGGGCTTTTTGCCTTTTCAGTTTTAGGGGCGCTTTTGGGGAGTGGGGGAGGAGGATGGTGGGTGTTTTGGGTTTTTTTCCTACCAAATAACCTGAATGGCATATCCTGAAAGATTTTGAGACCAGCCATGTTTTTGGTAATCCTATTGACGTCCCACACTTTCTTGTGCTCAGGATATGAAATTTGAAGTTTCAGAATTACTAGCATTAGATCAAAGATATTTAACCTAAAGGCTTCTCTTTTCCCTATGTTATTCAGCAGCCCCTCAGAACTTGGTTCAAGGCTGAAGGGAAGCCAGTGCTGCTCACATTTAGGCAAATCTCTCTGCCCTTGCTTAGACTCAGCAGTCAGTCCAAAAATGGCTAGTCCCTTCAACACGCAGTTCCACAGCCCTTCTTTGATCATCATTTGTCCTCCAGCATCACAGCTAGGGAAAGATTTGTGTTATTTCTGGGGTCATTGGACAGGTCTCTGTTCCATTTTGTCCTCGCCTGCAAACTCTCATAGGCAGTGGCTCAAAAAAAAAGAAGGCAGAGGGAGGGGGTAGAAGCTTTTTAATTAAGTCAGGCAACATTGAATTTTTTAAAAGGAAGAAAATAACGAAAGAACAAAAGGTGGTAGTAAATTTTTAAATAAATAGCCACTGATAAAATATAAAAGTCTTATAAACCCTAGTCATGCTTGACTGTAAAAATAAGTATTCACATTTCATTAACATATTACATTCTTATTCAAATATAACATGGAATTAAAGAAAAAATATTATTGAATCAGTTTGTAAGATTTCATTATCTACTATCTAAATAAAAATCCCATTACAACCTGAGCATTAGAATTCAATTTTTTATTGACTTTATTAGAATTTCTGTTAAGAAAATGCCACATATTCATAAATAGTTGATCTCTGTAAAAACATTAAGAAGTCTCTTAAATTTCTGGTTTTGCAGGACATCTTTGTAGTCTATAATCTGGTGAAGACTACTTTACTTCCTTAATAATACTTCAATTTTAGTAAAGGGAAAGAATGGAAAAATGCTTAGCCACTGTTGTGAAAATCTCCTATCACAGCTAAAAAACAACCAGGGCACCATTCTCTAAACAATATGCCACGGTTCTGGCATTTCAAAGGGGTTTTTGTAAATACCACTGAAAATTTTGCATTGAGGAAGGAAATACAACACATGAATAATAATGAAATATATATATATATTGAGATGTGAATTTAGGCTATAATTTATTATGAAGACCATGATATAAAGTTCAATTCCTTAATGCTGAATTCATTTGTAGATAGTTTATTTTGCACATTATAATGATTTTTAAAGTATTCTTGAGCTATTTACTTATTCCCAAATTCAGTTCACATACGTCTACATGCAAATCTGTAATAACATTTTTACATTGAAAATTACCTTAACGTAATGATTCAATATGACAAAAATATTCATTATTTGGACTTAATGTATTCTTATGTTTTCTATAACCTTGGAAACCTAACATTACATTGAAACATTATTTTAAATGCACATGGCTGCACTTCAGTATTCAAGAAGGTATTCAAAACAGTGAAAACAATCTGGTCTGATTACAGCATCTTTTGATAAGATTCATGTCATTATTTGTGGCCTGGCAGCTTTATTCAGGCATTCAGATTCACCTAGTTAAAAGAAAGATCACAGATTATAAAAATGCAGTATGCAAAATCTGAGTGGAACTATTCTAGTGAGAAAGACAGCTCTTGATTCTGAAAGAGCGGGGCTTGAACAATTTTCTGACAGGGTCCTAGGGAGAGAATATATTCTGAACAGTGAGTAAGTGAAAATCAAACACTTATTCCACTTTCACTGTCTTTTAAATATATTCACTATGCTAGCTCCCTGTTTTACTGACAGAACAAAGTTGGCTCTAGATTGTATTGCATCCTGTGCAGTCTCAAGAGGTTTGTTTACAAATTTTTAACTAGGTGAAACTACGAAATCTGACCAAAGCAGCAGAATCATACAAGTAGATAATTTGACGGCAATCTTATCATGTGAGTATAAATGAGGCCAGAAATTGTCCTGCTGAATCTTATTAATCTTGGCAGTGATTTCTTCAAGGAAAATCTTGGTTTGATTTTCAGAATTTAAGGTTGAATTTGCAGGGTAAGCAGAAGGAAAACATGTTTCCAATCAACTAACTGTCAATCTAAAACGTTATATTTAATGTTGATCTAACCTAAACAAGCTGGTATAACCTTTTCCTTAGGAGGTGTAGTATATTTCACGAAATCAGAGTAGAATTTGACTGCTATTTAGATTCATCAACCAGGATGCAGAATACATTTCCAATTGTTAGATTACTAGTTTCAGAACATTAGCTTGAACCAGTTTCAAATGACCAGTCAATACTTGTTTCCTCTTCTATATGGGGTCTGTCTCTGTCTGTCCACTCCCGAGTTTTCCACTTAAGGTAACAGAATATACATAGATAACATTAACTATGGAGTTGGCTTTCTAAGCTGTTATGAAGCCATCTAATAACAGTTTAATGTTGCTCTTTACATCCTCCTTTGTAGAGCTTGTCATGAGACAAAAATCTTAAAGCTCTAATGTTCTTTCCTGTTCACGTATGTGTTCACAGTCATACAAGGAAGTTAGGTTGATTTGATGTAATTTGTTCCTGAAAAATCCAAAGCATTTTTTATTCATCTTCTTGTCCCCTAGATGCTCACAGAAAGTTTGGTCATTTCTATATCTGAAAGAATTACCTTTTCTCTTCCCACACTTTTTTTAAGTTATGATTTAAGTATGCTTTTTTGTTGTATTCTGCAACCCCATCATCTTTCATATGGTTTTAAAGGGCTGTGTCAATATTAATAAATAGATAATGTCCTGCATTACCAATACTAGGCAATGCAATGTAATAGGATTGAATCTGTAGAAGCAGCAATTGAATCTGATGAACTCGCAACACACATGTTACAAGTCTTGGCAGAATTTGGACTGTCTTCTTGGCCTGTAATCTGAATGTCCAGGAGGACATCAGGTGCACTTTTATAGTGCACATTTCAGTTTACATCTGTTTGAAAGGAATCCACTTCACCTGCTTTAAGTCATTCAGCTGTCTCAGCCAAAGTGCAGTTAATGGATGATAGGGACATTCAGTTCAAAAGCTCATTCTTCATATGAACTACAGTACTATTGTAGATGTAACTGCAATATACATATCCTCTTTACTCTGAGCTATTTATTGCTTGAAGTTGTCTGCTTTTCTTAATGTAAGACATATTTTGTAATTAAAATTGTGTTGAAAACTTCTATAAACAAAAGTTTTGTATATTCAGTAAGGTCTCACTTACATGCAGCAGAAGGCAGAAGTGCAATATAAGGAAGCAGGTAAGTATTGTACAACTCAGACACATATTTAGTTACTAGGAAACAAAAAGGAAAAACTACTTGTTAACTGACATTTGTGCTTACCTAAATATGCCAAATACCTCTCAGCATTTTGATTGCTGATTGTACTTCTGTGATTACATTCTTTTCTTACTGAGAACATCCCAGAACTTAACCCTACCACATGCACAGCTGCTGAGCTTCTTTGGCATCACTGATGTGCTGTGTATCTCTCCCAAAGATAAGTAACTCATGAAGTTCATATTGTTCCTACTTTGCATTTTCATTTTCTGCCCTGTTAGTCATTGATCCCAAAACAGCTTCAGAAATCACTAGATTTACTGACAAAGTGATGCAACTCAAAACTACTTTCTTCAGTGGAAAAGTTTGATTGTCATAATGACACTTAACAATATCTATTTCTCTGTGTTTTGTTTACAGAACCAGAACAAATAGTGCCAATCAAACTCTCTTTCTTAAAAAAAACCCACAACTAAACAGGGCAGTACTGAACAGAATATGTTCTACTTTTACAATCAAGTGTGTATTATGAGTGAATCCAGAAGCAATATGAATAGTTTAAGGATTAATCACTCCTTATTAAACAATGTTATTTTTAACATCTGAGAGTAGACAGTAAGTGGATTTTATTTGGCAGTTTTTCCTTGCTGAACAGAAGAATGGACTCAGTGTAAACAACAGCTTCCTACCAAAATGTCCCTACAAAACAGTTTATACTAGTATTATATTTGTAGTTTCTTTTCATTGCAAGTGCAATGTGATCAAGCATTAAAATGGATTTGGTGAAACTACAACTCTAAACGAGATCCAAATCTCTTATCATGGGCTATGAAAAATCTCTAGGTTAGTGGTTTTTTTTAAGTCAAGAGCCTTTTAACTGTCTATGCGTCTTTCAGTCCTCTTTGTTGTGATAAGAAGCAATTTCTAAACACACTGAACATTTAGATATTTGAAAAAAGATTCTGCATCATGAGACTACTATCCTTGAAGAAATGGAATAGAAGCTGAATCAAGAATACACTAAATCCCAATAAAGCAGAAAAAACCATATTGCTTCTGCTATCATTCATTTGCTTCTGCTATCATTCATTTTCTATCAAACTATAAGAACATGCTATGTATGTGGTATGCATGCCTATGAGATCAGGTGCATTTGCAGTCATTACAAAACTCACTTCTCAAAACCAAAAATTGTTTGAAGATATCCCAATTTTCGTGGTAATATTAGAACAGCCAGTTAGGGTCACATTTTAACGCTGGGAACACTCTAAATCCAGGTAGTACACTTTTAAATTACTGAGGGAAAATAAAGACGAAATGTTTGCCACCTCCTAATTTCTGTACTAGGTGCTTCTTGAGAAGATGGAGAAAGATTTTCAAGACTACCTGTAGACTAACCATACGCATACAACTTTTATGTTATGTACTAGAAATGCATTTTGGAGATTCAAGATATGTAAATTTTTTAAGGTGTAATCAAGAGTGTTTCCTTAAGGAACAGGCAGTTGATTTGCTTGCAAATTCTTACCCAAACAGACAGTGAGGAATTTTCAAATATGGTAAAAAGCCTTAATCACTGCAGGTGCTCAATATCCTAAGTTTTGGGGAATATTATCAGTTAACACCATTTTTACAGTGAACAAAATATTATGTTCCATATTTTCAAAACTCCTACCACAGCACAAAAAGTGGTATGGTTAGAAATTATTTAAAGGTTTGCCTGTAGTTAAGGTTTTCATTCTCAGTAAGTTTTCCCTCATGCTTTTTTTTTGCTGTTTTTTAAAGATATATTTGAAAAAAAATGTAAGGATTACTGGCCTTCACTGATATAAATTTTGACTAAACTTTCAAGTTCTATAGTATTAGTAATGGATCTAATTTGAGAATAGATAAAACCATACAAAACATATCTGCTACCATAAAGTATGTCTCAGGCTGCTATAGTCAATGACATAATCTAGTAGCAACCATGAAAAGTCTAACCCCTTCAGCTACATATCAGCTAGTAGGTTATAAAGAATTTAGCTATGTGAATACTGCACACCAGAAACAAGTTTGGTATAGAAATGAATGCATATAAATTCAGAAAGACTGGTGTGAAATAAAATTTTAACTTGTAAGCCCATTTTAGGATTAAGGAAGATTCTCCTTGGAATTCTAATTCATTTCAACAGAAGCTCAGTTCACAGATTTGATTGACTTACTGAGATGGTAAGAAAAACAGACAAAAAAAGAAGCTATTTCAAATCAGAGCAAAGATAGATTGTTAATAATTTACCACCTTCCATCTTTTCCCGTATTTTCTCTAGAGATGGCTTGCTGAATATAAGGAACACCTGACACTGATGAGTGACAACAGATAACCAGCTTCTGATGAATTACCCAATTAATAATTTGTCTCTATTAGGCACAAGTGTCCAAGATTTACAGTGATTATGTGTCAAACAAGAACAAGGTAGGATGTCTGAGTGGCTACCTTCATACACACACAGACCTGTAAAATGTAAACTGAATTTATTTTGTGACATTCAGAGTAGGCCAGCACAATGAAGGAAAAAATCTCTTTAAATCCATCTGGCTTACTTCAACCCTCGCATCTGGGTGCTCAGAGCTTACTGAACCTAATTGCTTGTTTATTTTCTCCCTGTTGCAAGTGGGAAATAATCTCTTGACTTGAAGACCATGTTTTCCAATTTTACTATAATTATTGCTATGTCACAGGGAAAAATCTCAGTAAATTATTTAGACTAGATGTAACTTCACATAATACTGACATCCTTTGTCTTTATTTGAAAGTTGTGTGATGCATAGCATGACAATATATGAAATATTGTATTTGGCATTTTGAACAGAACATATGAGAATGGAGGTGACAAGAGAAACTGAATGAAGAATTCACTAATCAGAGAATTACAAAAACTGTATTTAGTCCACTTAAAAAGGTATATGAGCATGTATATATCTATATTAATCCACAAGGTAGTTACTTTAATAATAGTGCATGATGTATGTTCCATGTATTTGATTAAAATCAGACCATTTAACAGCGTGTTCTTCATTGTCTAATCCCTCAGGATGCAATTACAGGGACCCTGCTTGATGCAGAAGTATGAACATCTAATGACAGTCAATATATGGATCCCCTTTCTTGAGCTGATGGAAGATGTTTCTATCAAACTTACTCTGTTTAATGAATATTCTATTTTCCATGATTACAAACTATTTTTATGGCTACTTTCTTTCAGAATTATTAAAGTGACAGCACAGTAATCAAAGGAATATCAATTTAGGGCTACTGGTGACTACAGATAAGATACCATCTACTGCAGCCTAATCTGAAATGCCATGATAGCCCCTATGGATTTAGATAATCCTCTAAACAAATATTTCATAAACATCTAATAAACAGAAAATGGGATAAAATGCAATAAAGACGACCTATGTTTGATAAACCAGTTAACTGAAAATCAGGATTAGAGAACATAATTGATTTTTATCGGCAAAGGAAAAAGAAGCAACTTGTTAATGAAATCTGATGAAGGCTCAAAGTTGGGAGCATCAACACAAAAAGGGATTAGAAAGTCCTTCTAGAAGAACCTGAAGACTTCAAGAATGGGAATAAAATAGATTTGATTAAATTAATACTACAAAGTACTATCTTATAAAGTTTAATAGAATTTCTGAATTCATGCTAAAAACCTTCCTAACAGAAATTACTGGAAGATGAGCTAGGCTTGTGTACTGAACACAGTTTGACATTGCATTGTCAATATGGTACAATCATGAACTACTTATAAACTCAGAACTGGCATTTTTCTATCTAGTAAGACATTTCTAAGACAGTGAGGGATGTTCATAGTTAAACAAGACCTCTATGAAATCATAGAATATATGTATTTCTGACCACCCACATTCAGGATGAATTGCCCAGAAATAAAGTTTTGCAGCTAACAGCAAAAATCTCATAAGAAGAAGAAAAGGGTTAGCTAGACAGACAGTAGAGGAATTGGCCTTCTTGTACACAGCTATACAGTGCCAGCGAAGGATTGCAAATACAGTTTTGGAAGCGAGGAGGAGATCGACACTAGGGAAGGATAAACTTGTTAAACCTATGGGCAAAAAAGAATGGCTATAAATTGTCTTGAATTTGAAAATAAAAAGAAACTTTCAATTATCAAGGAAGAAAGCTCTGGTAAAACTTTTAAAACTAGCAGTGGGACAGACATTAGCAAACTGGTCCTCTAACAGAATAAATGATGTTCACAGAAAACATGAAGTATATTCTCTGACTTGATCGACTTTGATAATAAGGGATAGGAAAAATAAACTCGACTCCTTTTGACTACTGAAATACATAATGTGCATTTTCCTCCTGTTTACATTTTTATGTTTTTCTATTGTAATCATGTTTTGTCATGTGTCTATTTTAGAAAAAAAAGAGTAAATACTTACAATTGTGCATGTTAAAATTATCTATTGAACGGATTTTTTAATCAGCTGTCCATCAGCTGAGGATCTCCTTATGAACAGTAACAGAAGTAAAGAGAGTTTTTGAGGATGCTGTTTCAAATTTTCATATTTAAGAGACTTCTTTTACCACATCAAATGAGACAAGCTGAAAATAGTCTTTCAGCTCTAAAAATAGTGTGATGTTTCTCAGTTCAGTTACCAAAAGATACCAGTACACTACTGTTACATATTTTATTGCTTTTTAGGAGCTTATTCTTAGCAATCTGTTTGTCATATAATGAAAGATCAGAGCTACAGTTTTCCTTGCAGATATATGCATACCAACATTGTTGAAAATTTGAAGAATTATGTAACAGATAGATAACTGAGAAATTTTCATGGTCCTTTATTCTATCTATATAAAAAGATCTTTGTAGCTACCTGTTTAAAGAGACTAACAAAGGATCTTGCAGAGCATATTATGATTTGGGAGATTTACACACTTCAGGTAGCAAACTGATCTCCAATGATCATAGATTTAGCCTGTTTATAAATAATGAATCTTAATTTGTATATTTCAGCCAATTTTTCTAAGTGCAAAAAAGAATTTTAAGGTTATACAGCTTCCACTGAATGTTTATTATTATGTTATAAGCTCTTCCAGATATTTTTTCTGAAAATACCTGCAAATAAAATAGAATTTCAATATTTTCTTTTATAAACTTTCAAACTGCTATTTCCCAGAAGTTTAAAAAGAATTTATAAATGCCAGCACCTTAAAGGTAGAAGTTAATTTCCCATAAGAACCAGCTAATTTATAGCTTTCTACACACCAATGACCCTTGCAATTTGGCAGTTTCTTCATTATTTCCTTTATACCTGCTCCATCTATCTTGAGAAAAATAATAAATAAAAGGGCAACTCACTCACACTATATTGGCCAAAACCTGCCCTCTGACACTTGTAAGCTCTGGAGTCTCATGGATGGAAATCTAGTAAACAGTTCTTTCTAAGGCTTTGCAAGAAAGAATATAACCCATCTCATTGATTCTGCAGGGCTGAGAGGAACCCACTAAAAGGCCGTTGGAATG
>JANHGB010026382.1:13987-24966 GCA_026283785.1 Coracopsis vasa
AAACTTCCTGTGCTGTTTTTCACATAGAGATAAAGACAGACCCTTGGGCATTTGTAAAATTAAGATATTTCCTTACCGTAGAAAGGTTGCTTATCAGACAACAAAGGTTAAAGAATTCTCTTACACTGTCAAGAATGCAACAGTTGTCCTAAACAAGGAATTAAATATGCTAAGTCTCAACTGCCAGAGGTAATGTCTATTTAAAATATACTAAAGGACACGAGTGAAGTAAAAAAGGGCTTAACTGCATAAGGCAAGGTACATCCCAAAGTACCCTGTTTTCTGTTTCCTCCTTCCATCAGGATATCGATTCCCCTCCAAAATGCCTGTAAGCAATTTTCACAAAAAAGTGAAACCATTTCAGGTGTGCCCACAAGGCTAGGCAACTGACACATGCAATAGGATAAGGGAAAGAAAAATGTTCTGCAAGATGAAATCATAAATGATAGATACATATATAATAATTTTAAAAATGTATTCCAACTTATAAATCCTGTTTATATAGTGAATAGAATTATCAATTGACTGCAAGTGTAGTTGAATGGTGCTAAAAATTGTGTAAGGGCATATGACAAGTTTCCTTTACAGCTGACAAGTGTGTTTTCTATCAGTTCCACATAAGTCAGTCTCCTGCATCTTAACAACAGTGGGAGAAGTTTCAGTCCTTGGTTGGCATAAAAGATTTTTCAAATGTTATGACTCAAGGACAGGAATCATCTTGCTGAATATTTACCAGTGGTAATAACAAGTTCAGAGGCAGCAAAGAAATGATAAAAACTGACACAAAAAAATTAAGGCTTATCCATATGTTTCACTAGAGGTGCCAGTACTTGTGCAACACAGACTCCTTTAAAGCACATCTACAGCAAAGGTAAGGTTTTTCTCACTACAAAGAGAGATAGCTAGACACAAGAGATTATTGGAAAACCAGACAGATTTCAGCTTTCAACATAACAAACAGTGCTGCACTGCAAACACTATTCCACAGCAGCACTTTCTAACTGCTCAGCAGTTGAGGGAGCAATGGGATCACTAAAGCACGGTGTCACCAAGCTTCAGGCTACAAACACTCAGCATTTCTACCAAGGGTTGGAAATTATTTCAAATCTATAAAGAAAGAAACAGGCCATGCACACAAACAAACCAACTACAAGAAAAAGAAGATACAGAAGACAGGACTGGTTTTTTTTAAAGATAGATATATCAAGCAGTTAGAAAAGAGATGCTCATTCTCAGTATATAAATATTTATAGCTGATAAGATGGATCCTCCTAAGAATGCAGGTTACAGGGGGAGGGCACTATATGCACAGGCATTCTTCATCCTTGATCTGGAAGCAGCCAACTTTGTTATGGCCCTTCTGTAAACGACCAAAGAAGTCTGTATGGTTAATAATACTGAAAAGAGTAATTTCCTTGTACTGGAATGCTTTAGTACCTCTTTCCAGGATAAAAATTCCTTTCCTTAAAGAGGATAAGAACATTAACATTATTGTTAGTGCTAATGGTTTATTTACTGTAAGTCACAAATCTGCAGCATGGGGAGGTTTATTTACTGTAGCTTACAAATTTCTCCTCTGTGGGTACTTCAAAAGTCATCTGTTTTTCAGTACCTAGTAATCAGGAAAATTTGTAACAAATCACATCCTGCTTGCAGGGCTGTCTTCAGCTAGGGAAAAAAAAAATATCAAACTGCAAAATTGTACTACAATGCTCTGATTTCCCACCATAATAGATCTATAAAACCTTTCAAGTTTGATTTAAGCAGAAAGTGAAGACAGCTATGAAAACAAGCCTACTGAATTCCTTAAAACATTTGCAAGTTTTTAACATGCTATTAATCAGTGCCCAGCTACATGCACAAATACAGCTTTGCTGGTATGTACAAAGTGATCCTTACTCACTAAAGTTGTGTGATGCCACCAGATTGATTACTATGAAGAGACACCCTGAACTCTGCGTCCTCTAGAGACTCGTTTCCTCAGCAAAGGCATAGCTTCCTTTTAGGATCTGACTTGCCTAGAGATTAGGTTTGGGGGTTTTTTGTTTGTTTTGTGGGCTTGTTTTTTGTTTGTTTTTATTTTGGGTTTTTTTGGGAGGGTTGGTTGGTTTTGTTTTTTTTTTTTTAAAAAAAAAAAAAGGAAATTAGTCAGATTGTAAGACTCCTTTTTTTTTCATCTTCCCTTACAGTACAAGCCCTGAGCAAGGCTCTTGTAGGACACAAATGTTGAAGATGTGAAAGACTTCAGCCACCTGGTTAAATGAATGAACTTCAAATTCCTATAGAAATCATCAGCACTAAATCTCACCCAGACAGTTTTTTCTTGGTATGTTTGTTGCCATTAGCTTACTCTTCTTCACTGAAAATTAGTGTCTGTCAAGACTCAGCTGCAAGTTGTAGGGAATCAGACAGAGATGCCAGCTCTAGTATGAATTTAAACAGTTACCAAGGGCAATCTGGAGACCAAGAAATTTACATCATCTTCACTAAAATGAGAATTCTGTGCCTAAAAAAGTCTGTTCTATAAAAAGAGGAAATAATCACACTAAAAAATATTTAGTGTTTAAATTACATCATTACAAAGCATATGAAGCTGTCTACCTTCTCTTAGTTTTTAAACTTGCCATTGGTAAAACATAAGAGAAATTACAGAATGTTATTTCCCATACCTTGTTAACAATTACAGCTGAAGCTCCTGAAAAGCTGATTAACTTGTGCATCTTCAGCATTTTATTCTCTCTTATGGTTTCAAGATCGACAGGATGAAAGACATACACTGATAGCAACCAACACACTGACATACACGTAAAAAATGCATCTAGTCCTTAAACTTAATCTCAAACCAGCTCGTTCCTTTCTACGCTGATTTCAAGTTCAAGATAAAGCATGCAGCTAAAGCTCAGAAAGAATTTGAAGTAAACAGCTCACATAAAATATATGTATACACATATGTAAGATTAGGAAAAAAAACCCAAAACAACCCAACAACAAACAAACAAACAAAAAGCAACCCAACATTTGCCTGGCATAACAGAATGGATTCACATGCTACCATAATGGAGATATTTTAGTGATTTATTCTCCACGACAAGTACGTTAACATACCTTCATGCGAGAAACACACCTTCATGCGAGAATGATAGATATGAAAAGACTGCACAATTTATAGCCCAGGAGGAATACAAGTTTACACAATTTATAGCTCACACTTGCAGTAGTGGATTAAAACCCAAGAGCTGGAGTGATTGTAGTCCCCACTCATTCAGTCTACTCCAGAAGCTACTACAACTTTTCAGATGCTTTCACTCTTGAATCAGGATTACTTTCTCTCTCCATCTGGCTTATTTAAAAATAGGAGCAAGTTTACCTTGAAAACTGAGTCTTATGACTCCAACAGAAGATAGCTTGAGGGCCATTTTTTGCAGCAGAGAAATTATCAGAAGTGGCTTGGGGACAGCTGTGCAGGAAGCTTGAAAGAGCAGAGGCTAGCATAACTGGCAGTATACTCTGCAGTGTTCAACTCACACTGGCTGGCTTCAGTACAGCACAGCATACTCTAAGAGTTGGTAACTGACAAGATCTTAAAAATAAACTTTGGATTCTAAAAATACATTCCTGATTATTTACCTTCTGAGACCTGAAAATGAAATATAGCATTATAATGAAGCATCCACTCCTTCACCAATCATTACAGCTAAGAAGTTAGTTTCTAAAATGGCAAGCAAGATTTTCTTGTAGTCACTTGTCTGCAGAAGTGTAGGTTTGAGATATTTTACATTAAAAAATAAGTTGTCAACATTTCAGCTATTCAAACAAACCATATACTGAAGCACTTGCAATCAAACCATCATCAGACAAAAAAAGCTTTTCTCAAAAACTCAACCGCATAGTTTTCAACTCTCCTGAAAAACATACATGACATTTACTGGCACTTGAAATGAAAGGCAAAAGACAAAATGAACTTATTGGAAAGTTGGCTACTTGCAGGGGAAAGAATAAGGTAGTAACACTAACCACATTTTGATGTCGAAACAACGAATACATGCCTAATCAAGAACCAGCAGAGGCACTAAATATGCCAAGTATGATATAGAATATTTTCTGTTAAATATGTTCAGTTCCAGGGTTGTGAGCAGTCATAGCAGGTCCTATGAAGCAGTAAATTATAGTAAGCGTAGGACACAGTGAGAGGGAGATTGTTAAATTTACTTCCTCTGAAAACCCAGCGACAATAACTGTTTTTCCTACAGCTACAGTACTATTTTCTATCACTTTTAAAGCTTCCAGGGCACTACTGGCATAAATCTCATACATAAGCCAAATCAACTTTACTTTCTCACATAAATGATCAATAAAGTACCCATAGGGATAAAATTTACATAAAAATGCCTCAGTTCTCATATACTTAAATACTGCTGATGACAGTTTCAGAACCCAAGTACTCAAAGTACTCCTTCAAATGTACAGCTGTCTTAGTGCAACTTTCCAGCAGGAAATCCCATGCTATTTAAAAAAAAATTCCATTAAAAAAAAAAAAAAAAAAAAAAGCCAGTTCATACGTTTAAAAGAGAAAAAAGCAGCAGCAAGCAATCCTCAATAAAACTTGCCAGCAAGCATTGCCAAGAAATGCACTGACATTCTAGAATGAGTAGGCCATTTACTCACACATTTTTCTTTTTCCTTTTTATTTCTTTATTCTCCAACAATGTCCATGACAACTGTTTCACACTACAGCTGTTCTACTATATGGTACATGTTCTTCTTACTTTAAGACCTGCTGAAAAAATTCATTAATTATTTTGAATACCAGTTCTTAAATGTTAAATTCATGATGACAATTGAGAGAGTAACACAAGTATCTGGGATATATATTTGTCTATGGCTCATTTAATCACTGTTTGTACAGCAGAGAATTGGAATGCTTGAGAAGTAGAGATAAAAAAAAACAAAAACAAAACAACAAAACAACCCAGCATCTCCAGTTCCTTCAAGATACTAACAAAAGAGAAAGAATTTTGAATTAGGCCCAGCAGAAAAATCAGCATCTTCCTACCCTGCAATCATTACTTTTGAAAAGTTCCTGTTGGTTTAACAGCCTAAAATTGAAGTCTTAATGGAGGCCTCAAGAAATCTGATTGCCAGCAGCTAGTTCATTGCCAAAGCATGCAGTGTTAAAATCCCTAGAGAACTGAAGGTGCCAACTGAAAGAATCAAGTTGAAATAGAAGCAAAGAAACTGGGCAACAGTGCAAACAAAACGAACAAGAAAATGTAATACCTTAAGACAATGTATGTGCACTATTTACTTTTCAGGAAATACTAGAAAGAAACCTACTGTCTAACAACAATGGAAGAGGGAGACAAACTTTGTTGAAACACAGATTGGTATGCCAGAGATAAAGCTAGAAATGACAGCTGGTGACTGGCATAAGCCTACACAGAGTAGTAAGTTTCCTGGTTTACTCACTTGTATTAACTGTTCACTACTATTAATCTACCTCTTTCATGAGTCTTTCCAAGAAATTAATTTCATTACTGACAATTAAGAAAGTTATCAGACTGCTTCTAAACTGAAACATTTAGAATATTAAGACAGAATTAAACTTACATGCCCGAACATACAAGCACGATGCAGGCATTAGTACAACACACATAGTTTACACCAAACCCTTGAGATAAAGCCATTCTTAAAAAATTCTGAAGCAGTACAGACGAAGTACATGAACCACCCTGACCACAGCCTATGTTTCAGACTGATTTATTTCTGAATAATAAAAAAAGCTCTGGTTACCTAGAAAAATTCTTAATATCTGATCTTCTAGATGACTGCATATAGCAATTGAACCCTGAAAAAGGTTCTCTCTGTGACTGGAGAATTTATCTGCTTTGGAAAACAGCGATTTCAGAGTATCAAGCCCCCAGAAACATATGTAAATCATTTATGAATTAAGCTCTATGAAGAAAAACAAACAACAATCCAAAAGCTTGGGGGTAAGGGGTAGAGTAGGAGTGAGGAGAATCATAATTGTTCCAAATGATAGCTAACAGTTGCAAGAGAAATCTAATTTTGTTACTGGTTTTAGTGCAAAGTGTTGCAGACCTGTAATGGAAACTCAGTTAAACCTGATTTTTAAGTGCTTCTCTCTAGATTGGCATACCAACTGAACTGATACACAAAGATGCAAGGGAAAAAAAAAAAATAAAAAATAACAGAGCCATAGCATTAAAATGCTACAGCCTGGCCAAAAATATCAGTAACCAGATACACAGTGTCAGAGGTCACACCATCCAACAGCACTGCTCATGCAAGCCATTAAAAAACAGTAATAAAGAAGTTCTACAAAGAGGCACTAAGCCAGCGTTGTCCCAAGAGAGAAAGAACTTAACACATTTTTTCAGTTACCTTGCCAATAACCTCCCCACTGTATCCAACCCCTTAAACATCAAAATCTGGAAGAGACAGAATGATTCTATAGCAACCAGCTGCTGAGATATTTTTCAAACAGACTGAACTGAATACAATTGCCAAATACTTTCCCAACAAATTTAGCCTGTTCCTAGTGGGAGGAGGAAAGTATGCTCACTGCTGTGACTCAGTAGATGGTGCAAATCTGAGGTCAATACAAAACTAGGGCAATTTAAAATAAATTGGATAACCAGGAATAGGTAAACAGATACACAAACTGTAGGTACCCAAGTTGCCATCACTCTGCAAGGACAGACACATCACTGAAGAATCCTCTCCCCTGAAGCAGCACTTCCATGAGACTTTTTTCCACACTGGTTACTCCTCACCACATCAACAGCAGGTCAACTGCACTAATACTCCCATGTCCCCTTGTAAGACTCTATTAGGAAATCTTCTGGAGATTTAAAACAGTCACATGAATATACCAGCTCCACAGTGGCAGCATCACACATGTAATTTGTGTTCTCTACACTCTCAGAACAAAGTGGTCTTTTGGTTGTCTCTGTGTTTAGATACACCTACTCCTGCTGTAAGTCTCCTGATGTACATATCCATAAAAATGGTTCAACTCCCCTACAGTATGCCTAAAAGCACATCAGCTAAAACATTTTTCTCAGCAAAACAAGCGCGAGAGACCATGAGAGTTCAAGAGCATGGTTTCTCTTAGTTCACATTCAAGACAAAGAAAACCTCTATGTAACTTGAAATAATAACCAATAAAAATGAAGCCTAATATTAGGTTTACATACATTATCCCAAGCATGTATCCTCAGAAGGCATATTTTAGAAGTCTACAAATCAAAAGAATGGTGGAAGCCATCTAACTAGGCAACCTCTGCTTCCTTCCATTGCAAAAAGGCTTTGTTTCTGTTTAAATCTTCACAGAATAAAGTCTTTCATGAAAGAGAAAGCCAAGCTAATACAAGATGAAGTTACTGGTAGGCTATCTTCATCTGGTTTCACAATATAGTAAAGGGATACCAACTGAACTCAACAGGTAGATGTTAAACATACCTTAGTTGAGACAAGATCCCATTTTTCCTCTTTGGCTAATTTTGTTAACCTTGTATTTTTCCATCTCTTCCCTAGCTGTGGAGCTCATTGTAAGTATCCAAGCTACTTCAGAAAAGTACCTGAGGACTGCCAGAAAAGTCAACCTTTTGTACATGGCCTGGTACAGAATTAGAAAGAAATAGAAACAATAATCAGTGCAAAATAAGGTTGGAAATCTGCATACTGCTGTATCTACACTATTTGTAGCCTTCTGCCCTTTTCTTGACTTTATATTTACTGTCTTTTTAAACCTCTCTAGCACAAAGTATCTCAGGTGAAGAGCAATTGCATGCATAGCTCTCACTGAATGATTCATTTTTTAATTTTTTTTTCTTTTTGAAGCTGAGAAAGGATAACAAAGAAACAAACCTCCAGACAAAAGGAAATGAAATATCACAAGAATTTCTATATGCAGGTTTCCTAGGTTTTATTTCAGCACAGAAAGTTTAGCTGAGTCAGCATCACTGTTCACAATGCTTGCAGGGTTTTGAGGGTTTGTGTTTAAATAAGAGAACTAAATTTCTGACACCGTTTTAAAGGCCCAAGCAAAATGCCTGATTTTGATATATAAGATAATAATTTAAAAGATTCAGCATTATTATATTGCCTACATACACTCAGGAAAGGTATTTTGATGTAGTTGTTTCCCTGCCACAACTAGCCTGTACTTCGCTTTTCTAACAAACCCCAGCTGGTTTAATTCAGGATTGCATCTAGGTAATCCAGGAAAAGCAGGAACTTGGCATTGCCATAACAAATTCCAGAAACTCTAGGAAGAAAGCCATCGCTACAGTACATCCAGACAGATGGTAGTGGGTTTCACTCACAAGCAGTACCACAGAAGGAAAGTTGTATTTTAAACTCGAGACCTGAGTGAGTTTAGTGCCTTTAATCACAAGCCAGGGGCTTGTATCTAGCCATCAACACAAACATAATGCACACGAGTTAGATATGCTTTCCAGAATTGTTCAAGCCAGGCTCTTCCTCTCTCACTAAAACTCTTTCCAGCCTTATCTACCTGGGCTTTTAAACAAAGATAAACCAGACAACTACCCCAGTGGTTTTAAATCTCAAGAGAGACAAGCACTTGGAAGCAGACTCACTCAGTGAGGAGCTGCAAAATATGAGGGACCAGTGGGGGGTATTCTTTTTAGCTTCAGTTCCAAGGGCATAAAGATAGATTTCACTTGGCTAAGCTGCAGAATGCAATTAAAGACCATGCTACTAGTGGAGAGGGAAAGTTTCTTCCTGGAGCCAAATAATTTAGACAAACTAAATAATTTGCACAGTGAAGATCTTCAAGCTTCTTGTTAGTGAACCAGAAAGGCAGCAGCAACTACTCTGAAAGGCAGGGCAGCAAATGTAATTCCTCTCTCAAAAAAATGCTTGGTAATTATAGGAAATTGCAGTAATAAGGAAATTAAGTGTCACAATAATTGAAAATACAAAAGAGCAGACTGCTAGACCAAGGACTTGCAGTGAAAAAGCTCCAACTAATGCTACACACAAGCTATACTGAAGTGGTACACACACACAGAAATCCATTAAGACAAGGTTTGGCCAAGATGTCTATCAGGACTCCCCAAAAAGCTATTGCTAAGGAGCATCTTTGTTACCTTTACACAGCAAATAATGCAAGTGCGGACTGTCATCATCAGGGCCTAACTTAGCATGGTTTACAGTACACATGCAAATGGCTTGATGCCATAGAAAAATGCAGCTAGAAATGACTCCTCCTGTTCATGCGCTCACCTGGCTATTACAGAACCATCCTAACCACTGTGTCTCAGCAAAATACAGGTGTAACACTTTGCTAACTTGATATATGTTTCCTATTGTGGGAGGTGGCTTACTTGCCAGCTTCAGAAACACAGTATCAGAGTGGAAATCCCTCTGCACTGATCTATTCAGACAGGTTCAAAGGAGTTTTTCTTAATTTAGGGCATCTCTGTTCCCTCTCCACACTAGGAAGAACCATGGTTATCTGAAAGTCCGAATACTCCTTCCCTTTCTGTAAGGGAACTTTAACACATAAGCAGCTTTAGTGTCATTTAAAACCATGTGTACCCTGAGGTTTTAAAGAGGAATGCTACAGTATCCTGTCAAGACCAGGTCAGTGTGGAAGAATCATGGATCCGTGTACAGAGATTTAGGTTGAGATTTATTGTTGTACATCCTTTCGATGAGATGTATCCTTACATGTAACAAATACAAGATCATGTCAAGACTATGATCAAGACCATGCTAAATTCTGTGGGTGAAGGGGAGATGGAAGAAGAATGCCAGCTTAATTTCTATCAGTCTAAGGTGGAACTAATTTTGAACTCAGCAAAAAGGCCTGAGGCACAGGCTACCCATACTCCAGCATTACTGTACTGAAGGACAGATGAGACAGGGCTTTTCTGATGCCTCTGACATTCTCACCAGGGTAAATAGTATCCCACTTTTTATTCTGTGTTCTGTCATGGTTTCAGGGAGCTGCTGAGGCACGCAGTGATGGAGGACAAAAAGGCAGACAGCAAATTGGGGAGGTGGGAATTGCCAAAACCAGACCTGGAATGCCTTTGTGCTGGTAACACAGAACATAAATAAACTCCACTGAAGTCAACAGGAGTTTTCTCACGAATTTCAGTGGAAGCAAGATTTCACCTTGGGATTGAACAAATGATCCTGTGGCTTTCTCTTCCCAAACTCCAGCCTTTCTTGAAGCAGATGGGCTGAAACATACCCCACACTCAGAAGAGAAAATGAAAACATGACCTGGCAATCACTGGAAGGCTCCCACAACCTTGTCTTTTATGAACGCCCACATGTCATTGCTACACAAACAAGAGCTGCCAGTGTGGGAGACTTTGGGGCAATATTCCAGCAAGACAGGAGAAACAAATACCAAAACAAGAGAGCAACAGCATTTTAACAGCTTGCCTGGAAGAATAAATATTGACTGGTTAACTGGAAAAAGCCAGCTCATTCTCCTTTTTAGTGAGGGCAGTTCTGGCACAGAAGAGGAGCCCTCCCAAGTTAGCAAGCACGCTGGGCTTACAAAAAACTTCAAGGATGTTTCTTAGCAAATATGTCTGGAAGGTGGTACTAAACAACTGATCTGCACAATGGCTCTGTTCATGTACAAAGAAATCCCAGAGCCTGTCTGCAGCCTCTAGAGAGTAACCTAAGAACGTACAAGGAATTCACATACCACCACTAAGGGTAAACAGGCTTGGGGAGTGTGCACATCTCCTTGTCCCAGCGGAGGAGGATGGCCACAGAGTTAGAACAGACTGCCACAAACTTAAGTGCTCCAGAAGAGGAAACTAAACCCAGCTCCTGCTGGGGATATACTGGACACTGGTCTGCCCTCTTTAGTCAGAGTCCTTTCTAGAGGTTGAACGACTCAGCTTTTGCCTGCACCAGCTTTCCTTAGCAGAATTTGCTGTCCAAATACCATCAGCATTTCAGTC
>JANHGB010026384.1:0-39260 GCA_026283785.1 Coracopsis vasa
GTGCTACTATAAGAAAAATACGTAACATACAATAAAGGCAACACTACTAGTACTACTGACATTTCGTTTAATGTGGCTGTTTTCTAATTACATTTAGGTGGTGGGGGGAGCAGGGCCATGAATCTCTAAATATATTTTTTCTTCAAAGCTTTACAAATTTTCCAAAAAATGAGTGTCTTGTGGACATATGGCTGCATATTTGGATAACACCATTTGCATTTTCAAACTTGCAATATTTTTAACCACTCATTTGGCTTTTGCTTTCAGAAAAGCAGACAGTTAGTGCATTCATTTGAAATTATTTAGTCTCTTTAACTCTTTAAAAAAGACAAGAAAGGAAAGTATTTGTATTCATGAATCATTCAGCATATATGGTTGTGTTTATGTCTGAAAATGTAAACTGATAATATGATATAGATTTATTGAGGAAAAAATAGAGATCATGTAAATATTAGCAAGCTTCATAGATATTAAGGAGAAAGTAACATCATAAACCACATAAGACTCACTTAAAAAGAAATGTTATCATTAGAAAAAAAAAAACAAAACCAAAAAACCACAAAAACCCCACAAACAGTAAACAAAATGGGAGTAGTTAAGACATGATTACATAGGTTTTGATCCTACAAAGAATGCATGCTTGTGATAAAACTGTAGGACATATCATCCATCAAGAAACAACATTTCCTACTCTTCCAGTGCCTAATAAATATTAAATATTTATAGTTATTTATTCTGTTCTAAAAAAGACTTTCACTCTGTATCCTATTCAGTAGTACAAAAAGGATGAAGACTTTCAATAAAATAACTCAAAATGGTTGACCAAGAAAAGCACTTCAACAAAACACAGAATAGAAATATTGTCAAAAGCAGCTGATGAAGGAATGATGCTAATGTTCAAGGAGCCGACAAATAAGATGGGAGAATATTTTTTAAAACATGCTGCAAATGAAATTATAATAGAAAACTAATAATTTTTGAGGACAGTTTTAAGGTATCTAAAAAGCACAGCAGAACAAGAAAAATTTTGATAGTTTTCATTTCTCCAGATTGTAGAATGTGTTATTATAAATTACAGCTTAAAAAAAATACCTGATATTGCATCCAGATGTTTAATGCATAAAATAAATTAAAAAATCAACTCATTTTCTTTTCAAAAATCAGTGTACACAATTTCAACATTTTCAGAATAATCATCTTCAATGTACATATTCTAAACACTATATATGCTAAAATATGCAATAGTCTGAAATTTGTAATATTGTGCATACATTTGGACATATTGCAGACATATTTGGACATATTGTGGACATATTTGGAATATTTCAGTTTTTTTCTTAATTGACATACTATATGGATACTTATATTTTCAAGAAACAGCAATCTGCTTCATTTTGAATTATGTTTTTTAATGTGTGTATCTAATTATTACTTATTTATTAATTTCAGCAGAAGTTTAATTAATTAGCATCTGATGCAAAGTATGACAAAAGTAAATACAAGCATTTACATTATTTCTGATATTGAACAAGTACAAATTTTATTGACCCTAATCCTGACAAATGTAGTTAACCTTATTGATTAACTCAAGAATACTGAAATAGAGTGAAAAATGTTTTACCACAAGACACTATAGTATGATCACTATGTCAGCTATTTCAGCCTTCAAGACTTAAATGCACAGCCTACATTGAACATATTGATTTTCCTAAATAGTCCTCCTATAATAAATACTACATTATCACTGCAAGTCTCTGCAGACATGTTAGGTGATCACAGAATGGAGCTGTAATCAGAGGAAGTTCTGTGAAAGATAATCTTTCTTTATTCTCCTCCTCTGAGAAATTAGGTGGAGAGGAAGCAAGGGACAGGAGCAATTGCTATAGTTGTTCCTGTAAAATCTGCCGTTAGATTACAAAACATGTCATCTTAGCACTTAAGATTTTATCCTTCCAAAAGCAAAAGCTTTCAGGAATATGTATAAATGCAATTAACATCATTCCTATGCATTTACAACTATTCTAAGACCAAGATATTGTTAAAAATATCTAAGATGCAGCAAAAAACACTTAGAAAGATGAAATAGCTTGTATAAACTAACTAAAACTTTGCTTTCATTTAGGATAAATAGAATCAATGCACATAATTTGAAAAAAAAGATATCTTTTTAGTTACTGGTCATAGGAGAGCTAATATTTTTTGGTCATCTTGCAACATGATTATTTTGAAGTTATAATTTTCCTTTATTTATACTATGGATAAGAATTGGTTGTGTAAAATGGAAAAAAAGATAAAGATGTATAGGCCATGCATTTTCTAGCCTAAATTATAAACGCTTTTCCTTTTTTGAAAATTTCTAATGTACCTAATCTTACTATGAAAAGACAAGACAAAACCAGAAGGAATACAAGACTTTAACAAAACAGAAGACAGATGTCCAGAAATTACCAATTGCTAAAGCACACAGATTGTGATTAAATTTTAATGTGGCTTTTAACTTAAGATTTTGCTTATCGAAGAGAAAGAATCCCAGAGAAAATATTGTTATTGATTTCATCATTTTAGATGTAACTGATCCTTTAAGTAATTTTTCTTGGTTTCAGTGTCACTTTTTAAGTGTCTGCTTAGACTGAGGAAATCATTAGAGGACACGTTCATTAAAAATTCTGGTCTAATGCATAAATTGTTCTCCAGTGCACTCAAAGTCACATCTGTTGAAAACAAACCACAGCATTCAACGTGCAGAGTAAAATCAAAACACAAGAGTACAATGGTTAGAGAGAGTTAAATTAAGCAAATTAAATGGCATGAAAAAGTTTTTGATTGATTCAGATAATGATTGCGTGCTTTTAAAAAATATATTGATTATCTTTAATGTGCTGAGAAAGAAAGCATAACATGTACTATGACAACATGGCAGTCTCACATATGGTGAAATACATACATGGCCTCACACGGCTTTTTAGTAGAGCTTTATCAGGATAGAGGTTGGCCATTTCATATAAGCAAGATGCAGTGACTTGATTTGGTTTTTTGCTAAACAAATAGAAAGTGAATTATGATGTTGCCACACTGTTAAAGAAGCAGTCCTTATTGTTCTGTCAATAAAATTAATTGCTAAAATTGAGGAGCCATAATAGCCACTATCATGTTCTGATGTTTCATAAATATTTAACTGTGTAAGACTCCTGAGGTCAAAAGGGCTAATTCAGTTTAGTTTCCTGAATAGTCATGCAAAATTCACTACTTAGAAAGTGAAATGAATAATAATGACAGATCTTCGTATATACAGTGTTCTTGGATACAGACACACTGTCTCCATTTAGTCTATAGATTTAACGTAGCATATTTGTAAATAACACTTGGTGATTTTATGTAAAGAATTCTGTTAAAGTATGATATACTCGTAAGAGAGCTTAAGCTGCCCTTAAGCTTGGCTTCCTGTCCTGTAAAACAGAAAAGAAGTCATGAAGGTAAAATCTTTTATAATATTACATCTAAACAAGTTCTCAACATATTTCTCAACAAGTTCTCTGTGTAAAACCAATATGAAGAGAAAGGGTCCACTCAGTCCTCTTTTCAGAATAATTAACTAATTCATACTTCATAGATTTTTGAAATGTGGACAGGTAAATGTTGGTCCAATTAGAAAATAATTTCAAAAAGCAACTTAGTACCGGCTTTTTCTGATCCTATGGTTCTTCTTTCTTCTAGACTCCCTCCATTGATATTTTTACTAAAACTCTCACCTTGTCACACTTTGCTTTTCCTCTGCACTTGGTATTAGATCTGTGAAACAAGAACGGTGCACAGAAGAGTTTGACGACACAGTCCAGTATGAGTTTCACTGAAAATTCTATATATCAAATATATTACATTAACAAAAGGCACATATGATTTTTATTATTATTATTTTTGCTTGCACATGTTCTTTCATTACAATTTCTTGCATTATGTAGGAGGTCCCTGAAGGCAACTTGTTCCTACTTATTTCTGCTAAACTGATGATTAATCAAAATTATGATTTTCAAAATACAGATTTCAAAAATACATGTCAAAAAGTTAGAATAAAGAAAACAAAGAAGTAATTATGTTAGCTTAGAACAAGAGCTTTCACCAAACCAAATGGAAGGCAGATGTCTTAACAGGTTAAATAAGAGAATTAGAAGAATTCAACATTTTCTATTATACAAGTCCTCTATGATATACTTGTGTGGCAAAGAAATCATAATTCATCTAATTTTCTTCCTGTTCTATATGGCAGCTTCATGAACCAGAAAATACACTTTAGTTCTGAATTTGAAATAGAAACCAGAGACAGACAACCATGATTACTATAAAAACCATTTAGGCTTAAGAATTTGAAAAAATACTGCCTGCCCACAAAAGTCAATATCCAATAATTTACCATATACGGTATTTAGAACAACATAGCTGTTTTCTTTTTCCATTACAGAAAAATAAGATGGATTTTGGTGTGGTACGTGTCGATTAATACTATGCCTGTACTGTAACTGCAGTTATTCAATACACGCGGCAACTATGCAGCAATGCAATGAGTAGCATTTTAGACTCTAGTAACACTCAAGCTCTGAATGGCAAGAGTGGTTTACAGGAAAATTTCACAAAGCACATGAAAACAAAACAAAATCAGCTAACTCTCCAAGACAAGACGTCTGTCATGTGTCTGATATTTAACTCAAAGCCTCTAGTGGCATTTTCTTCATGTAAATGAAAATTCTCTGAATTGTCTATATTACCAAATAGATTATGAATAGCTCTTGCATCTCTGGAGCTCCCTCTCCTGTTTACGGCCAGTAGACAGCCTTCGTTGGCTCCTATTAAGGTAATCCAGACACTTTTAAGGGTCTCAACTAGGTCCATGTAATCTAACTTTTACAGATTAGAGGAATTTTTCCAACAGTGGTTCTACTACAACTTAGTAAAGAAAGGTTGTGTGCCAATATCTGCTGGCATTTGTGTAGAGAACAGTGACTAACATTCATTTTACCACAAAACTGCCTTGAAAAATGATTGAGGAAATTTCCAAAAAGCCATTCATTAAGTGCACACAAATGCCCATACCAGAATTGAAAAAACTGATCTCAGGCAGAAAAAAAAAAAAAAAAGCTGCTTTTTTTTTTTTTTGTTCCAATTTTAATCTAGAAGTTGTTTACTACTTGCAAGTTGAGCAGTTGGCCTAAATGTTTGCATTGTCCCATTATTGATGAGGAGTACGAGACCTATTTTCAGAGTTGCTTGACATTTTTCCTTATGTGGCTGCTTTCAGTTAATTGTAACTTTGCCAGGCTTACTGTTGTAGGCTGTAATTTTTCTTTCTTAGTGTCTAATTTAGGTTGATAATTCTGAAACAATTAAACTAAAACAGTTTTAGCCATTTCCAAGAAGGAGATTGAAAAGACATCAGTTTCTTGTAATTTCAATTCTTTCACTAAATGCTGTTCTAAATGTCATGTAGTAGAATCACACTACACTTAGTTCTGCACTAACAGAAAAAATGGTGGTGTCCACCCCAGGAAGCTTATATTCTAACAATTAAGTGAGCAGCAACTCAGATAGAGATATCAATGAAGAAATACATGGAAACAAGGAAACACTGCTGGGCATCATGATAGGCAGTGTTAACAGAACACCAGACATTAACATAAATCTAAATTTTGTTTCCCTCATTTCAGTCTTGAAAATGGGTGATATTACTCTTTGCTATAAAACAAAGAAAAATAAATAAATAGAATGTTAGTCAAAGAATTTTGAAAAAACATGTATTTTTTTTGTGTGTGTGTGTTTAATACAGAAATCAAATAGTATGCACTGAAAAGGAAACAGAATACCAAATAGTACCATCCATTATCCATACACAATTTCACCGTTCAATGAATAAAATGAAGATTGAACATACCTACCTGCAATGGAGCAAGCTAAGGAAATTGACCTGTCCACGAGGTTTTCAGTGCTATGTTTGCAGCATGAGTTTCTGAATTGAGATTTAGTGAATCATCTTGCTTTGGGCAGACAAACATTTTGTAAAATTCTTAAAATCTTCAGGACCGCGTAGACATTTCTAATAAATTGTGAGTTTTATTTTGAAAACAAACTATCCAGCACATATTCAACACTGCATTTCAGTCTCCTTTTCTCATGAAGTGAACCCTGTTTCACAAAATCTGCTCTCAGCATCTTTCACTCAAGCTACAGTCTGATGCAATTGTGCTTCACACACAACTAAATTTTAACTCCAAATTCGGATATTTTGAGCTGCATCAGACAAAGATATGCTATATCCTCATAGAATGCTGTTCTGGTTTCAGCTGGGATAGAGTTAATTTTCATTTACGTCGATAAGAGTTTTCCTTGCTTTCCAAACATATACGTAAACAAGAAAATTATTTTGTTATGTACTCTGATTATTTCTGGACCCTCATTTGCGATTGGAGCTCCATCAGGTTAAGTGCTATAAAAGCACACACCAAAAGGATATCTTTTAGTCAAAACACTTATATACTAGTTTATATGAATAACAAAAGAGTGAGAGAAGGAAAGAGAAAACCCCAACTTTTCAAGATCATATACTAAAGACAAATGTTTGGACTTCCTAGATAGTACATCACTCTGCCTACTGCTTTCAGTTGTGTCAGTCATGGGGATTTATGCTTTAAAACTTCTGCAGGAGCAAAATATCCATAAAGGAAAATAAAACCTTCTTCAAAAGGGCTGTTTTTTTCATAATCAAACATAAAACAATTCACTTTGCTACCATTAATCCTAGGAAGTGGTTTCTAGAAATTCAGAATTTCTCCAGTTTCAGAATTTTCAAAGATCAATTCTGGCAAATATTTTCAAAGTTAACTTGCTTCAGTTTAATGACTATTTAGTATAGCCAAAATTAAAAAAGAAACCAAAACAAAAACACAAAGACAAAAAAGCAAAAAAACCAACCAAACCAGTTTTTGAAACAGCTAACTGAGCTAAACGACTTTTTTGAGCAAGATAATAATTCCTGACCAAGGAGAGGATAATTTTCTCAGGACTGAAACTTCTAGTTAGTTCTTAAAAGGTTTGAAGAAGAGACTATAGAAATCTGAAAGTTCTTTTAAGATTTCTTCTCTTGCTCCAAAGTAACAAAATTCCTGTGCTTTAGAAAGTCTATTAAAATGTCCTAATACTTATTTCACCTGACATGTTCATTGTAACACGCATCCATGTTTTTCAAGCGCATAGGCTGACTCTCATACAACACTACGAAGAATGGATATACAGAAAAGGTTCTGATGGAGCATCTCAGTCATCATAAAAATAGCAATAAAAGAATATCTTGGTTTTCAGAACAGCTTGTCTGCAATATTCTATCAGCAATATTTTAGTAGGGCAATAGATGAACATATCAGTTTAGATTAATTTGTATAATGGCACATTTAAGAGACTGACTTTTTGAAGTTTGTTCCATCTCCACGTGTAATTTTTGGCTCCAGCATAATCACTGCCGTACTGTCTTCTTGCACATGGTAAACTAGCCATCTGGATAGTGTGTCAGCATTAATGTTTTCACACCCTCAGCTTCCTGTGCTAAATGAAGTCAAACTCTTGAATTATGGCAGCCCACCTGCATATAATTTCTTCCATAGTCTGTGACTATAAATTTTCTTCCAGAAGAGTACAACTAAACATTATTATTCTTAAACCTGTGAGGTTTCAAAGGTCTAGGAGTTAACTGCACTTTTATTTGTCTGTGGAGAGGGGACTGACAAGAGTGTTGCCTAAGGTCAAGAAAGATTCAACATGTATTGTGTTGAGATGCCCCCATCCATTTTTCAGGTTCATTGTCCCCATTAATTTTTCAAGTATTCATAGGGCAATTTCGACAGATCACTTTCACACCTGTGAGACTGTAGCTAGTGTTGCAGAATGCTGTCTTGGTTTCTATTTCATTCTGGACACCAGACTAGCTGTCTTGGTTTCTGTTTCATTCTGGACACCAGACTAGCTTTGGCTCCACTCATGTGTGCTTGCATTATGTTAAGAAACAGATTGCTAGAGAGAAAAGTACTCAAAGCATGATGTGAATTTTTTCTTTTCTTTGTGGCCTACACATATAAAATATAATGGAAGCTATGAAGGAGATAATTCAGCAGAAGACAAATATCTAGTTCTAAATCAAAAACCTTGAACCAGGATGCAAATTTAAAAGCTTTTTATTACATGGTTACAGTTAAAGAGAAAACCAGTGCTTTCTGAAGCTGTCAGTAGTGATTCTAATAGTGGCATACATTGTCCATTCGGAGTTGAACACCTCTTTTTTGAACTACCTATTTTTTATTTTAGCCTACTAAATAATAATAGTAGACTATTATTTAACAATAACCCCAAATGTAAGTATATAAAGAAATTATAAGACTTTACAAAAGCTAAAATTCTGTGGAGGTTTATTTGTGTAGGTTCTTCAGCAGGTGGCGCAAAACAAGGCTGAAATTTAGATGCTGAATTGCCCCTTTCTTCCCTACCTGTAAAATAAATTTATGAATTTTTCTACAAATGCTTGACTAAATCATAACTTTAATGGAACATTGATAAGAAGTTATGTGATATCATACTAATATCTTCCCTTGACGATGAAGAAAGGTCACAGACCTGCTGTTTTCCCTTCATTCACAGTTAATGCCTGGAACAAAGACACTGAAGCAGCTCAGTCAGCTGGGCAGAGGGATGACAGACATTTCCCTGCAAATTTTTGACTCAGCCTTAGCCTTTAAAATAGCAAAGGAACTCAAGAAAGGAGGATTTCAAGCAAAAAGGAAAAAAGTGCTTTTACACAAATAATAGATCCAATTTCAAGCAAAACAATAATGTACAAAGTTTATGCTGAGTTTGACTGACATATATGGCTCAAACAAGTAACACAAAATGCAGCCATCATCTGAAGCTTATAGGATTACTTTTCTATTGCATAGAAATTTTAATCATAGTACATTTCCTCAACGACACTTTTCCCACAATGGGCCTTTCTTCTATTTCTCAAAACCTAACTTTTAGTCTCAAGAAATTAATGCTGCTAGTATTTATATTCACATTTCCTTGTTGTTCCAAACATTTTCCTCTGTCCTTATTTGGCTTCTGTTGATTACTAACAGCAAAACTTATAGGGGTAGAGAAGAACTAGACTTAGGAAGTGACTGAAAATACAATATAGAGATGAACCAATACCCACAGGAATCAGTCTGTCCTTGCATTTACTCCAGTGGGTATGGAATCAGTCCTATTCTAATTATTTCTTAGTGTCAACACCTTTCATTAGAGACACATAAAAGTATTCTAGTCTTCAATGAAATCTAAGCTAGAATGAAAGGTAGATAATCTAAAGTTTGGGGCATTTCAGAAACTAAAAACATTCTCTTAAATAAGAAAAACAACCCCATGGGTTGATTAATGCTATCAGTCCTAATTCAAGTTTTTTGATTGTTCTGCCTCCAAGCATCAAGTACATATTTTCTACAACAGTGTAGCATCTCAACCTCCTTCAGGCTTTTTTAGTTGGAGGGTGTCACATTAAGCTGTCTTCACCAAAGAGCTCCTGCAGAACTAAAAGACAGAGGTTGCTCAGGTACTCTAAAATGCCTTCTGAGACTGTTGACTGTATGGTGGGGCAGCATCTGAAATCAGCCACCAGATCTAAATAACCTAAACTTACATAGCAGTGTTCAGCTTCCCTTTCCACAATATAGTGAATCACTCTTTCCTGCCACTGACATCTGTGAATAATGTTTTCTATACTAAAAGTCAATCCATACTGGGAATTGCACCATGTTTTTACAGTGTGGTGAAGCATAAGTTATGAATATTCACCAGGAAGATGAATAAAAATACCATTATCAGAAAAAATAAACCTTTGTACATTCATATGTACATGGAGTAAATATCAGAAAGGACCCCCTACTGATGTATGCAAAAGATTTGTAAAAGCTTTTCACCTTTAGCTTTTTCTTAACCTATGCTGTATACAGTGTTATATACTGTTTACTATTAACAGAAACAACAGGCCAGAGAAAATTTTTGTATTTTTATGGACATTTAGAATAACTCCAAAGCATTTAGAAATTAAATTATACATGTACATATTTGTATGTGCATGTGTGTCTGAATACACATACAGATATAAGAATGCACATAAAACTAATAATATGCAATTCTATTTGACACATTATGAATTTGGAATGCTCTTCATTGATAGAGGATCGACTTCTGAAAAATACCAAACTGACAGAGGCAAACACAACATTAAAATATGACATAGCCCAAGACAAAGCTGGAATATAATGGGTTATGCTACACTTTTCAGAGTTTTAATTATGTGTTCATCTTTTACAACTTTTAATTCAATATCTCTCCAAATTCTTAGCAAATTACACAACCAAATTAAATCACAAATATATTGTTGTTGTAAAACCAAGATCATGATAACCCTGTGAGAAAGAGTACTTCTGACTTTCAAAGAAACCTATCCTTCCTATAAGCATCAGTCTTTAAAATTTCTGAGACTATATATTCATCTCTAGCACCGAGAAATTGGTGGCACTGTGTCAGAAGTATATATATATTTTCTTTTTTAATTAGGTTTTTTCAGCAATATAGATATTATTGCAGGAGAGTGCTGTATAAAGGAGATAAAAGGTTACTTTCCATAAGAATACACTAAAATAACAGTAGGAAAAGAGTGGCATCAAATCAGGTTTGCCTCTTCTCTTCCTCTCCCAAAACTGGCAGAAGTGTCTTTGCATAAAAAGTCATTACGAGGTTCCCAGGAGAATATTCCAAGCTTAAGGAAGGTGGAACCACAGAGCTGTTAAACAAATCAGCAATCACGCAAAATAATTATTTTTATATTTTCCATCTGGAAATAACTGCAGTGACTTATCCACAGGTAGCGAGCCGGACTCAGTACAGCTTCTGAATCAATCTTACATCAGAAAATGTATTTGGCACTTGGTCTGAGACTGGTAAAGCACCCTCTGATTTTTTCAGTATTCAAGAGATGGAAAGGCCACGCCTCCTTCATTTTGTTTGATTAACCAAATCTTTAGCCTCTTAGAAATTGTGATGTTTCACAATTTACATAGAGCACCACATGAAATTTTTAAAGTGATTTTTCGCTGACACAGTTTATCTTGTCTGGTACTGATCAGATTCTCTATTTTCCTATGTAAACAGATAACACTTAAGATAGCCTTTTAAAAAGGATTCCTTTGGAGTATGTATAAATTCATTCATAAATTCATTTGTACATCAATGGGATGTTCAATTTTTTTCCATTCTCTCTTGATTATTGGAAAAACAGCAGGCTCTGAACACATATAGGGTTTAAACCTTTCCGAAAGCTAATGTTTTACGTAGTGCTAACTGGTGATGCTGCTCAAAATTAGATGTTTTTTGTTGCAAACAAGGTTAAAATGACAAAGAATTGGGATTTTGCTAGACTTTTAGGGTCTTGTTACATGCATTTTACTTCAGACACTGTTTGCTATGAGATAACAGTGGTTTATTGTAGAGTTTTCAATTTAAATTAAATTATAACTTTTGAGAAACTAACTTGAAAACTTAAAGCAGTCATATGATATTATGCATTACATCTTCAGCCCATTAAGGAATCCTAAAGTAAGGTAATCAAAGACAGAAAATACTGGCTCAAATTTCAAGCCACATAAGTGTGAATATACCCTCAATTTAATAAAATATATAATGTAACTTCCTGAGGCTTAAATTTCTTGCAATTGCACTTGGAATGGGCACTTGTTTTCCCATTATTGGCCACTTTAATCCACTTATGACCTAGTTGTCTCATTTAAAGATCACTTTATAGTACAGGGTGATGTGCATCTGAGGTCTGTGTTCCACTATTGCTTGACGCAACAACACAACAGTTTACAAATTTCTGAACTTGATCTGAAAGCTGATTTAAAAATCTATATAGACAATCAAATTTCCTTGAAAATATATACACACAAGTCTGCTGTGAGGTGGCTGAAATGAATTAAATTTAGTTTCAGGAGACAGGAAGAAAGCCAAGACTGAAAAGTAAAGATCTAGAAGCAAATGGGCACTAGCAGTGACCAAGTTTGAAACCCATCCCTCCCCAGAGAAAATTAGAAGAGGGCAAGGAAGACAGGCTTCGGAAAAGTAAACTGTTTGTGCTTTTCTTTCCAGCAGACTGCATTAAATATTCAGCAAAAGGAGGAGATCAGTTTACATTACTCTTGTTTCTCATGTATCAGCTGACAGGTGCTGTAAACATACATAGGCAAACATGGTCCTATTCTTGCAGTGCTCCAGTAACTGAGGGCAGAAATACATTTTTTCCTGCAGCAACAGCATTTTGATTCTTTCAGCCATAATACATTAAGATCAAGGTTGCATCTGCTGGTAGAAATAAAACACTTTTTTTTGTCCTAATGTATAACAAAATATTTAGTTCTTAGACACTCACAGTAGGGAAATGCTCTGAAGTTAATCTGAAAGCACATTTGTGTGGTTTTATGGGAAACTTCATAAATAATCATTTCAGTGAAACTCCTCTCTGGTATTTAATAACAATTAAAAAATTATATAAACATCTCAGGTCAAGCTCAGGTTTTACAGCTTGAAGAAAAGCACAGACCAGTGTGAAACAGTTGACCTTGGCTAAAAGATGGGGACTAGTATTTAAAACATTCACTCATTCATGTTTAAGAGATGTCATGGTAAATAAATAATGACTGTTTACACTTAGTCCTAAGTGTCTTCTTTTTCCCCACTATAGGCAGCTATTTGGCTGAGATGGTATCATTCACTGATCTAATCACACTGTACCTTTTTTCTCACTTGAATTGTACTTTTGGCTGTCACTTGCTCTTTTGAACAAAGGTTTATGCTATTAAAAGATATCATAATACCATAGCTTTTTTTTACTAAATTGATATTCAAATCAATAACGATAAGGGCAATCTTCTCTTTGTACCTAGAAAAATGTACCATCTGCATTTGGCTTCTGATATTCTGCTGTGAACAAAATTTAAGCATAAGGAAGTGTTTAAGACTCCCCTTAAGTTAAACTGCAATTCTAAGTATTTTATAATCTTCATAACAGTCAGAGCCAGCAAAATCGACCCTGTATATTTTTATTTCATCTCTGCTGGATCATATGATATTTAATAATTGGTTCTGGCACCTCGTTGCAAATTATTATAACTTTGAGATTCAACAGTTTTATTGAACATATGGGCAGCACAGTCTCAGAACATATATATCATACAGACTATCAAGGGGATCTTCTGTCATGTTTTGGTGAGCTTTAAAGGGTCAGGTAAATTTTGTTGGGTAGATTTGTGCTGTGTTTCCACATTCTTTGTTTTATGTTTATTTTGGTGGACTACTTTTTTCTTTTCTTTTTTTTTTTTTTTGCATTAAAATTCTTTCCTGTAAAGAATTACTTCATCCACAACTGCATTTGTTGATATTGACATGTGTACCATTATGTCAGGCTTCTAGGCAGTATTGAAATGCAGCAGCTGGAATAGGCAGAAAAGACAATCTTTAGACATTAGTGCATGACTTTCCTATCACATGGTACCATATTGTATCAGTGTTTGTTTCAGTTAACACTACATAAAGTTGCTGAAAGCAGAAGACCTCATTATATCAATGAAAATGAACATGCTTAAGACATCTCATTATTGATAGTGTACTTGATGGGAATTTGATAACAAAATTCAAGTGACCTTTTAGGAAACATATACACTGCAATATATTTATGTCTGGAAAAATAACACGCTTTCTTGCAACACAGTTTCTTAAAGTAATGCTATTTTGGTGCAGCTCTCACTTCTGCATCCGTACCTATTCTGATTTCATCTATGAGTCCCTATCATTTACTGTATTAAACTATACATGAATAGAAGCATTCTCTGAATACGCAAATGTCCCGTAGATTTCAGTGGAAATGTGCATCTGTGAAAGAAATAATATCCAGCCATTATGTAGATTATAAGCAAATAATTGCATAACAAGTTGTACTGAAAAAAAAATAGAGATGGTGCTGATACATGTATGTGTGTGTGTGTATCTTAAAAAAGGAAGCCTATTTTACTGAACCTGCTTAACTATAAATGGTTTATTTTATCTTAATTCTGCTAAAAATCTCACCACTGTACTAAAGTATTTTCTCCCCTATTGACTTCATCAAAGTTATGAAGATGAAGAATTAAGAGCTTGATCAGCATTTAAATATTTTTCAGTGCTTACTTTTACTATCCCAGGCTGCATTTTTATTCATGGAGTTTTTAAGTCCTTCTGTTAAAATTCGTTTATAGAGATCACATACATAGGAAATACCAAAATAAAAACAACTCGTGGATTTTGTATCTTTTGCTTTTTATTGGCACATATTTAATTGACATTCACAGCTAAGGTTGAGAAATATTAGTTAGGATAGTCATCTGTGAAAGCAAATTAGGTGAATTCTGCTAATGAGTGTGAATAGCAGTTTAAAGGCATATGTATACCTGATTGGCTCCACACAAGAAGCATAAATACTTAAAGTGCTGGGAGTCAGAATTTTTGTACCTTTAGGAAGTAAAGCTCTTATTAGAACATGAACTATTTTTTTGATTACTTGCCTGGCATAATTTGAACCAGTAGGTGGAGTGCTTGTTAATAATAATAGCATGTACAGATCTTAGTATACACTGAGGGCAAGATACTTTTCATATTATAAACTGATAAAATCATGTTTGCTTTAGGCTTCTTCTATTGGTATAATTAGCTAGAAATAGTATTAAAAGGGCAGAGATAAAATATGCATAGACCTATAGATATATTTCAGAAAACAGAAGCAAACACAGTTTGGAAAAGCCAAACATCATTCAGAAGAGGTCTTTTCGAAAAACATTAAGCATATCCTGATAAGTAGAAATCTGGGTTTTGTTGTTATTTTAGCTTACCTCTGTTGTTGTTATTTTCTTTTTCTTTATTTTTTTTTACATCAAGATTCTTTTTCAGGCACATCTCAAATTCTGAAGATTAAAAATCTTCCATGGTATAGTTTTATAGTTTCATTAAAATCCAAGGATTTATACACCAACAGACATATAGGACTGTTATTATGACCTAGTGGTATTTCTATAATGGAATGTGAGTTCAGATAAGAGGATTCTGACTACTACTTTATGAACTTCAGTTTTTCAGAAGTTCTTGTTTTAGAGCCTATAGGTGCCTGAAAAGTCACAAAGATTTTGGTACCAAAGCTATCCAAATCCTGTACTCATGAGTACATGCTGAAAAAATAAGCCTTAAAAGTGACAAATGACAGAGTTGTTACATAATCTAAATTTCTTTTTCCACAGATGAAAAGAGGCCTCCCCTTTAGGTAACAGAGTGATAGTCACGTATATGCACTCTTCTGTTTCACTCTCTAGTTCAAGAACTATCATAACTGTAGTGGAAAAGTTTTAAGAAAGTTAAATTGTACTCCCCAAAAAAACATGTCTAGTGATATAAAATGCCAAAAAACTCTTAAAAAAAATAAAATATCCAAACTCTTCAATATATTCTGGTGAGTTATTTCAAACACAAAACTGAACTTGTCCTTTGTGAGAGAAAATATCGTGTTTTAAAACTTACCATGACTCTTTTTGAAAGAAAAATCAGTCCCCTTTCCTTTTTTTTCTTTTTTTTTAAATTCAGGACTTTAGCACCTAACTCCAGGCAACAATTTAGCTCTGAGAACTCAAGGGGAGTATGTTACCCCCAGACTGGGCCAATCTAAGATTTGTCATCCCAGAGGAAGGCAATATTTGAAACACACCTTCACATTTTCAGTTACCTAATGACTACTTTAAGTGTCTTTCTACTCATTCTATGGGCTGTGGTGCAGGTACAGAAATCTAGTATTATAGAGAGGGTATGCTCTGTTTTGAATTTAGGACCAGATCCAAAATATGCAAGGTCTTATGTGAAGAACGGATCTTCATTTGCAATTTCCTGTAAACGAAAATGGTTATTTGGTTTGACCTCTGGAGGATTCCTCATATTTTAACTTCAAAGTTCTTAAAGTATTTCATCATACCTGCTTGGTGTCCAGAACTCCTTCGTATTTGGTGAGGATAGAAGCTGGCTTCCACCAAAATGAAAGTGGGTGCCACAAATCAGGCATTCCTTCTTCCAAGTGCCTGAAAGTTACTCAGTGGCTAATCCTCACAGTCTTGCTATGCGTCTCAGAAAACTGTGATCCTCACAAAGTGCTGTGTTCCTGCTACACTCTTTTAAGAGACAGCGTAAAACGGTGTTTCATTTTTATATAATTGTCTTTCCTGTGAAATGCAAACAATAGAATGCTTTTCCTCCATTGCTTATGGGTGACTAATCCTACATTTCCTTTTTTACAAAGAAAGAGATGGCCTTCAGAATGACTTAAGTGTAGGAGTGTCACTTTCTATCCTTTTCACTAAAGCTTTGAAAAGAGAAAACCATAAGAAAACATATCTAAGCAAGCTGTTGGAGTGTTAACTTAGGAGAAACATGTGAGTTCTAATTCCTTGATTCAAGTCCTGTTTATGTATTTTATGTTAAATCTAAACAACCATAGAAACAACTTCAGCTTATGCGTATTTACATTAATTCTGGGAATTGTTAGAATTGCAAAGGGAAAACATAAACAGAAAATACTATAAACTTCAAATAGTAACAATACAGTAAAATATTCTTATTTTCTTTTTGGTTTACATAGATGATGCATATTGTGGTATGCACAAAGATGGAACAAAGAAAAAGCTTCATTTGTTCTGCAAGCATTGCAAGTGAAAAAGCAGACTGAGTTCAATCTGCTTAGACAATTTTCTTGCAATTGATATTTGAGGGCCCTACAATAGTGAAACCTGTTGGTACAAATTCATGTTTAGCTTTGCATGGTCAACTCTCACATGCCTTTCAAGATATCTTTTGGTATCTGCCCTAAAAAAAACGCCTAAAAGTGCTATTGATTAAGACAGTTTAAGACAGAAGACTGAATAATAGTGCTAAATAATGGATTTTCTCCTTTGCATCAAAACCAGGTTTCTCACAGAGCTGAGTGAGAAAATCTTGAGATTGTCTTACCACAAATCACACCCTGAGTCCTACTATTTGAATGGATATATTTCCACTCTTGTTTTATTCAAGCCCACTCTACTGTTTTTTTTCCAGGCCTATTATCATATGCTTTATCATAATCAGAATGCAGCATTTCTAGTGATCTGCTCTTGCAGTTTGAGACTTGGAAGACAACTATGTGAGTCTGCAACTGTCCAGGCTAGTTAGATAAACTCAGATTATTTATTTAGTAAGACTAGTATCTAGCAGTGAAAGATACACTGGGACAGTTACTTTCTATAGTAATGTGAAGTATGGTTCATTATCATTTGATTAGATTTTTGTGACCATGAAATGTTTTAAAACATAATTTTTTTAAACAGTCAGACATTTTGTTATTATATGTCATCTTACCTGTATGCGTATATCATTAATTTCTAAGCACTGTACAAAGACTACATATCAATGTATATTTTACATACTGTATATGCATATTTTAACATGTTTATTCTTAAATCAAAAGATGATCAAATAAACTAGGATCAAGCTCTAATCTTTCTGAATCAATATCTTGTTATCAATATCCTATTGTATTTGTATGTGAATTCTAGTCCAATATTTCAAGAGCACTGGTTGCTATGAGGTCACATTGTTTAGTCTCTAGATAGCATTCTCCTCAGTTAAAGAAAAAATAATTCAGAAAAAGGTACATTTCCCTTGCTATAAGTAGTTAAATTGGTGTAAGTTTACTATTAACAATTTCTATGCCTTTTATTTAAAGATTATTGTATGAGGAACCGATTTAATAAGTTATCTAAAATCTAGATAAAAGTGTTATGCAAGACTGCCTGTAACAGATCAATACAGTATCAATATTACTTACCCAGAAGTTCCTAAGATGTACATTAAATAACGCAGCAGCTTTCTTGGAAGAAGCCTACCTTGCCTTACAACCACACAGAGACACGGTCAGGCAACTCTCACAAAGTGTCTACAGCAAATTTGTCTAGTCAAAACTCATTTTTTCAACTCTTCACCCCATCTCCAGCCTGAGAACCCCAAGAAGTGAGGCTGACATTTTAGTTCCCCACACTACAGTCATTATTCCATTTCAAACAAGTTGTGCCCATCTTGCACAGGTGTACATTTGAAAAAAGAAAACTGGTTAATCCAGAGAGTAATCTCTTATGAGTCCTTTACACCTTCTCTTGCCTGTGCCAATGCTCAGCTGTCTGTATTCAGCTGCATATTGGATTCCCCTAGTGCTCTGTTCCATGAATCATGACAAGGTGATGATTGTCATACTATCTGTTTTGCTGGCTTTGGAACAAAGGACTGTGCACCACAAATCCTCCATACATATAATGTAATGCATTAAAAGTGAATATTTTTTTGGTTTTTTCCCATTCCAAAAATCAAAACAATAGGGTCATTACAGATTCCTTCATAAAACTGTACTGATCTCATTTACTCACTGAAATTTATTAATGAAATGACAGGCGCTGCCTGAATGGCTTAGATACTGATGAAGTTGTAGGTCCGGGATGCTAAGCATCATTTTCAAGAAGGCATGAACCTTTAATTTTGCTGTGGCTCCCAATGTCACCTCAGTTTCTAGTATGATCCAAAAGCCTTGCTGATATACACCTGAGAGGTTTTTTTCTGCTTTTACATACTCCTCAGTCCTCTACCCCTCCCCCCATTATTTATCTTTTTTTATTCTGCATGTGTCATTGCTTATGTACACACTTAACATATTTTTATTCCTCTCATTTGAAAAAAAAATATTCTGAGTTCACTTGCTTTTTTGTCAGTTGTCATTCATTTTACCTTGTTTTGCTTGCTTCAGTATGTTACTTCCCCTTATATTGTGAACTATGTCATCTGTGCCAATGTACATCCCTTGATAGTGAGTATGCAGTAGACTTTACTGAGAAATAGAAAAGAGAAGTGTTAGCCACTGCTCTCACCAAGATTATATTCTCTCTTAATAGAAGCTGTTGATAGATCCTGCGAGGCTACAACACTTAGGGTGTTGACTTGTGGAATGAAATCCTCTACACACAAGCACAGCAAAATATTTTGGTGAAAAGTAATTATCAGAAATAGTGACACGAGTAAATTAGTTAACTACATTTCAGCAGGAAGCTTGAGTTACCCCTGCCCGTTCTTGTTCCAGACCCATCTAAAATCAGCAGTTCAGCTTAATGATGTCACAACATTTGCCAGGCTGTGGGCACTGAAGAGAAGACGTGAAAATACTCCCACTGAATCAGATCCCCTCCTCTCACTAAGCGCAGTTAAACAGCCCATCTGTCTCACATTGGAACTGTTATCTTTGAAACATCATTCTATTATTACCACAGTGGTTCTAAAAAACTGTCCTTAATTTTAGACATCTTACAAGCAAGTTTTTAAATTCTCTGGTTATTGTTAACCCAGATCTGAAACACTGACACTGAACAATGCTAGGAAGCTCCTCTCAGTAGGATAAGTACTGCAAGTCACCAATCATTTACCAAGGGTAACCTTTTGTGAAATACAGATATCCGACATAAAAAAAAAATCACAACAAAGAATCCGACCCCTCCCTAATCTCTAATATTTTTGAAAGTGTGAATTGAAGAGGACTGAGAGACAGATGGGTCTGGATGATCAAGTTACCTGTTATAGCAGCACATCTGCCAGGGCAGTCAATCACTGTGATGTCTTTGACAGGTCGATGGAGACTGAGTACGAAAGGCTAATGCAGAGAGAAGCTGAGGAAGGGCTGCCCTCCTGCCTGTCTCTTGGGTTTGACTGGTCTGAAAGCTGCACTTGAATTTGCTCCGGTTAAAAAAACCTGTCTATAGCACACAGATCCAAGGAAAAAGACTTCAGTCACAAAAAAATCTGAGTGCATTGAGCTGGCATAATTGTGAAATAGAACCATTCTTGATGTTGTTTGGAACTTTTTTGTTTCAGGAATCAATCAAAAATGGAAAAAAAGATGGATTAATATAAATATATTTTGGCAAAATGATTTCATAACAAAGAAAATGATAACTATGAATCATTGGAATAGAAAGAAAGGCTAAGACTGTCAAGTAACAAAACAAAATAAACTGTGGCACTGGAGTAGTTTATTTTTTCTGAATCTATGATTACATTAATTTGCATTAACCATGATGTCTTTCTGCTGTGTTTTCCAGCGTATTTATTTTCAGAGCTGCTGCTCTATATGCTAGGGTTAATTGTCCTGCAAAAAGCTTACACTAGGAAGTACTGAGTACCAAGAGAGGTTTTCACAGTTACAAACAACTTCTAGATTTTTGTTACATATTGCATATGTGTTAAAATGAGTATGGTACTAATTGGATTGTTATTTTACCACATTTGCACCAATATGAATTTCTGCTTCTTGGACAACAGAGCTCAGAATAGTGTAAATATAAGGCCAGAAAAAGTGCACCAGAATACAGCAAAAAATCTTTCAAGCCCCAAAGGTTTTGACCATTAGAGAGAGATTATATGATTTTATTCAATAAACGCTACACAAACTCCTATAGCAAGAAAAAAGCACCAAAAGTTATCATTCAAGGACACTTTTTTACAAATATAATATTCATTTTGTTTTCAAATATTTTTAAGCTTGTCCACAGGCAAGCTATTACTTGGAAGAAAAAAACCTGAATGTCAAAAAGCCTTTAATATTTCCAAACTGTAAAATTGATAAGTACCTATAGAATACTAATTAAATATGTTTTTATTTATTATTAGTCTGGCACCCATTTTTTAGCAATCTTCATCAGACTATTGCTATGGTAAGTATTTTCTCTGGAAATGTAGTTTCCTGGCACAAACACAATTCTATTTTAGAATGTTTTGTTCAAGATCTCTGAAAATAAAAATATTATTTGTGGGTTCCTAATACTTTCAGCAAATACATCTGATATTTTTTGTCAAGGTAGAGGCCAGATCCATCCATGTTTCTGAAAGCACTACACTTGGTGATTATCCATATTGTGTAAACCGAAAAATATATTTATACGTGTACAATAAAAGCATAAAAGACTGTGCTAGACTAAAGGTCTAAATGACTAAATGCCATTTAGGCTGGTTTTAGTTTTTTTAATTTGGGCAAGGTACTAAAGAAACCTTCCTGAAAAAGAAACAAAAAAACAACCAAAAACCACACCAGTATTCATAGTTGAATTTGGTGGGTTTTAAACCAGTCTAACAATGTGTTGGACTTTTGCATATGGTTCCCCAACAAGAGCATCCCCAGTGAACTAAATGCTAAAAGAGATCACAATACTTCAAGAAAACAATGAGAACTGTAGATTCAGCTGTGGCTATGTAATACTAAGGCAGGATGGTGATGAATATCATAGGAAAATCTATAAGAAAAGTAGTGCTTGTTTTTCCAAATGTAGCGGAAATCCATGTCTTGCTAGTAAATTGTTCATATATAGTAAGCTTGTTGAAATAAAGATGGATTGGGTAAGACGCATCAGAAGGTGTTTTGGTTTAAAATGCACGTACTATGTGTGTAATGAAAATTGTTTTTTCTTATTTAATTTTTTTGTTTAAGTTTGATACTTCTTAAATAGGAAAAATCATATTTTCGTTATGCCTTAATAGATTTACTTTTGCAGATGGGGACTTTGAAGAATGCCTGCCGTAAGTGGATTCCCTTCCTTATGTGCATATTTAACATACAATTACAAGCTTGTGATATCTCAAAACAAAATTATATTATTTGGATGGTTTTATTTCTTTTAGCCAAGATGTTTTATATTCTCAGGCATGTAGAGGCCAGGCCCACCAACATGCTTCTGTAGCCACTGTATTTGGTAATTATCAACTTACCCAAGCTGCATAAATAGAGAAATATTTTTCTTGCATAAAAAGCCTAAGTAAAATGCTGATTTTAAATAAAATGCACTAGAAAATAATTCCTGCAGCAGATGCATAGCAGGTCTAGGCCTAAACTGCTCCTAATCTTAAAAAACTTACATTTGATGAGATCATTGATCCAACTTATTTCATATGCCGAATGTTTTTGTAAAATAATAAGATTAAATATATATGTGCATATGTGCACACAGTTTAATCATTGTGAAAGCCACACAGAAAAATCTGATACAGAAATAACAAGTCTGAATAAACTGCTCTATAATAAAAGAAATTAGTTTGGTTTATAATGTTTACCAATAGAACAACTTCCACCAACCCCTGACCTTCAGTCATGCATACTAGAATATTTTGCCAACAGTCTTAAGCTAAACAAATATATGCAGTGTATATTAAAATTAGATTTTGTCTTTTTTGGTACAACGTATTTCTGGAACTTGATTGTAGCAATAAGTAAATAATTGCCCATAATAAGAAAAATTCTATCCTTTTAAAGATACCAGGCAAAGTGCTAATACTAGTCTGGTTTTGTGCTAAACCTTCTGAAAACAAGCATTTTAAAACCTTTGTGGAGATTCTTAAATGATATTTTCCAGCAAATACCATTAGAGAGGAAAAAGAGTTAATTCCATATATGCCTAGCAACCCATTTCCTCCATTACTCATGTCTTCTCATGCAATAATGCAAAAGTTCTAAACAAATAATAATTAGTATTTGTTTAATAGGAAAATTATTAAATATTTCTGCATGTCTGATTTGCTGTCTACCTTAAATTTAGTGATTTGCCTCATGAAACGCAGTGCATTGTTTCATAGCCAACACAAATGGCATTGCTTTCAATTTAATCACTGCCTTTTTTGCCATTAGTACAATAGTTATATGGGAAGAAGTGATCATGTTCGCTGTGATGTTAAATGTAGACAGCAAAAAGCCCCCACTTGATACTGTGCTGGTATGCTGTAACTGAGCTATTTTTAATATTTCCTTGTAACTGATTTGTAAGTGAATTGTGCTTAGGCAGTGTCAGAACTTTCCTGTCAGCTACTTTAACAGCAAAGAGATAGCTCGATGAATAATTCATTGAAGGCAATTTTCTCCTAGTCACTGAGTCATCAATCATAGTTGCCTAAAGAGCCTTGAATTGGCCAGCAGAGTGCTATTCACAGGTAGTGTGATTTAGGGAATAGGAGCCACATTCATACTGACAGGTCAGGTAGCAATAAGTAAGGAAAGGTGCCTGCTTTACAGACTGCTAATGAGTCACCAAACCTGTATACTATTTCCAATTCTCCCCTTTTTGTTTTTTTTTTTCCTCTTCCTTTTTCAAAATATCACTCAGAATTGTAGCCATAGGGTGGTTTTGCCAAACAAAGGTGCAGTTGGATGAAAAACCAGTGTAAATATTTGCACATTTTTTCTGGCAGAAATCCTACCCTGAAAAGAAGCTCTTCAAAAGAGAAAAGTGATTTGATACATGATTGCATGCATTTACCCATGTAATTGAAATAATGAGAGATGATTGCTTTGAGCTAATAGTCATAAGTTACTGGTCTTTTTGTTTAATCCAACCATCAGCTGTCAAGAGCCTCACAGGAGCATGGGGAAGATGCACCAAGGATATCATTTGCATCACCTCAGACTGTAATTTTGTTGTTTTTTTCAAAGCTGATACAAGCGTCAGATTCTATACAAATCTCCCTGGAGCATAAGCGTTCTAGTGTTGTTTTGATAGGAGCAAAGAGAAAAGGAGCACGTATATACTGCTTCCAGTATCTTAAATGCTCTCAGGATCACAAATAAAATAAAAGCAGTTTTTGGCAGACTTCTTGCAATTGTTAAAAACTAATTTTGCATTGCAGTCAAGGTATGTCTTTGTGCTTGAGAAAATCTCATTTGAGCACAATTTTCAAATATATACATCTTACATCACTGTGCTTATTGTTCCAGATGACAGATACCTTTGTGGTGTATTATACATCACCCATTAATTCCCTAAGCACTACCTATTGTATTAATACCAGCTGTCTATGACTATTCAACCAGCACAAGAAAACAGGCAAAAACAATGGTGCAGTGATGAGTCATAATTTTCATAGTCTTGCTTAATAAGGAGGTGTGAAAAATGTTTTCTAAATATTGTAGCTCTGCTGTTGTCTATATGTGATTATAATGTTTATGCAAGCAACACAAAACAATGTGTACACAATCAACATCTGGCTACTGAGATGGCTGTATGGAAAGATTTGAAGATTTATCAAACATTACTTACAATGGGACAGGCTCTGATACTCTTAGGTTCTGCAACTATTCTATTTCACGCTACTATTTTGCACAACTCAATAGAAGAATCTGGTCTTAAAAATGAACCTTATAATATATTTAGCACATTCAAAGAAAAATAAATAAGGATAAGCATTTTTGAGTGTTAGTGTTGTATTTCTCAACTTTTTCATTCCCTTTTTCAAGTGTTACCTGTTTGTACATGGTTGAAATATGTGAGATGCAGGACAGGCATACCAGTAATACTGTATACCGATTAAAGTCCAGGCCTAGTGATGAATACACATTTTCTGCCTTTCCCCATCTGCCCTGTAAACACTTAAGAGGCTAATTTTTATCCCAAACTCTCCATCCATCATAAATGTCCTGTGCAGACTCCTCATGTTGAAAATATTTAATTAGTATTCAAACAAATGGTCAAGAACTAATTCTTGAAACAGCTGTAGCTATAAGCAGTGAAAATAAGGCAGTAAGGAGTCAAGGAGCTACTTAACTACAGTGCACATAAATGTTTTCAGAATGGTCATTTTACTTCAATGTTTTGGGTTTTTTTTTTAAAGATATTATAAAACACATCTCCGTATATTTGTTGTTTTTTTAGATGCATAGGGTGAAATGTTGGCTTCCTTGAAGTCAAGAAAATTCTGCTTGATTTCTGTGAAGCTATCATTTCAGCCTTGGTCTCTAGAGCAGATTATTTCAGAAAAGAAAGTCAAAAAACTGCTGCAACAGCAACAACTTCTTAGTCATATTTTTCTGTTGTTAAAAAGAAGAAAAAAAAGAAGTAGCTGATATGGTAACTGAATACCCTTTTTTTTTCCTAAATATGAAACTCAAGCCAGTTTTTACTTAAAGAGAGTATAGTAACAGAATTAGAGAAATGCAAACATACATTTTAATAATAACTTAATGTTATTCCTCCTTCCTTCATGCTGAAAAGTTCACCAAAGTCTGAGTTCTACTTGTGTTCTACTTATGAAAGGAATGAAGTGCGAGAAAGCAGAGTACAAAGTCCAATTTTGTACCTCTTTTCATATTCTACAAGCAGTATTTTCTGCATTAAGAAGTATTAACACTACAATACTTTAATACAAATTCAGTTTTCAGCCTCAAATGTTGTTAATATAATTTTTGAATATATAAGAATCCTGGTTTTAAATATTATTTGCCTTGTTGTAAGAAATGGAAACTCTATTTTTAGCTTTTAACTGTTTGTAAATGTCTGTCCTTAGTAGTATGCGTGTTTTGCAGTATTCCTTTGAGATTAACAACTTGAAAGTCAATGCTAATATGTTACAGCCATTATTTGAAAAGATGGGATTAAAAAGCAGTGTTGAAATTGTCCATGAGTAAGGTCATAGAATTTACATTACATGATAGCACCTTGTTGAAACTGAAGAATCTTATTTTTGTGTTAGTGTCTTAGAAAATACTGCCCAACAGAATAACAATCATAAACATAAGAATTAGGAAAAGGTAGTCTCAATGCCTACTAACACAAAAAGGGCAAACATTCACACACAGAATTCTACTCACTCTAATACTAGCTGTTTGCCCATCAAAGTCCTTGTCATTTTCTCCAGTTATAGCTGCAGTCATGCACATCATATAACAACAGAACAGTGATAATTTTTCCAATTGAATGGGTAAACCCATGTAGTAAATATTGAACCATTGCCTATTAGACAAAAGAGAAAGTAAACAGCTTTGGTAGTAAAATGCTTTCTTGTATTTAATCTTAATGGCATCCCATGAGAAAAAAAAAAAAAACTGCTTTTGACATTTGACGCAAAAGTATTTTGCTGAATCCAGGAGGCTGTCCACAAAACTTCTATTTATTCATTTGATCTGCCAGAGTCACCAACATTTTCACAAGAAACTATTCCCTAGCATCTAAAATACTGCTACAGCATATAATGCAGTCCACTTTGAGGAATGATCTTTTCCTTCAGAAGCACTGAATTTTATGAAGTCTGTCAAGAATCACAATAAACAATCATCTGAGTATATACTTTCATTGTACTACAGTGTAATGATGAGGTTAAGCCTACAGTTCACTGGTAACTTAAATTTGTGGTATAGTGGAAAAGCATTCGCTATCTTGCCACTTTGTCATTCTCTTTCGTCTTCCCCCAACACTTATCTTTTTCTCGTTGACTATTCTTCTCCCAGATCAGTTTCCTATTCCAGATTACTATACATCTGTACAAGCACTTTTCCTGGAATGACAGAAAGGGTGTCATGAGGGTAAGGGATGAGTGCAATTTGAACAGTAACATTGCCAAATAATTGATAGGAGCCTATGGTGCCTAAAATAATACTTGAATGTATACAGAAAAGAATATCAAAGATAAATGAGTAGACCATATTAGCTCTTTGTTTAAAACAGCTTATAACTGGAAGAGTAGCAGTGAAGATAATTTTCAGGCATGGAACACTTTAAGATAGGGAGAATGCTCCTTTCTAAAAGTCATGAGTCTAACCACAATAACTTGTTCTTGCAATAAGAATGCATTCAAGGAAATTATCTGGCTTGTTTTGTGTAGAACACCGTATTAGTTTATGGAGAACATTCTTTCTAGCGTTGGTTTGACATTCTCTCAATCTGTTCTGATAAACTTTTATTCCTTTTGATAATATCACACAATATTTTAAATTCAATTATTTTCCGAGTAAGTGGTTTTCATGAAATCTGATTCATTACAGAGATCAAATAGAAGTTTTTTTTTTCTATTACAAAATTTCATAGTTGAAATAAAGTTCTGGATTAAATTATTGGGTTTGAGCATTACAAGTGAAAAAATTATTGTGAAACCATTGTTACCCAGATTAGCAAACCTTACTAAAGAAAACACAACCGCGAAATTGATGTAATAAAGCACAAAACAATACCACTGATACTCTAACTTATAGGAACAAGAACACTAAGATTGTTGGCTCTAATGTCTAAAAATTACCAGAATATTCAGGCCCACTTGGAAATAATCTGCATATTTTAACTCTGAGGAAAATTATTCACTAAAACCTCTTTCCAGAGGATGTATGACTTTTTCTCTCATAAAGAATATACTACCGGAACAAGCTTTCATCAGTGGTAATATTCTTCAGGATTTCAGTAAAACAATTCACATTTCTTACACTACACTTGAATCTGTCTTTAACTGAAAAAGTTATTTGTGGTATTGAAATTCAGGTAACCTTTATCTCATATATTTTGACAAGGACTGTTTTGATATTAAGTAACTATAAAATTACAGACAAGTAGAAAAATGTTTTATCATACTAAAAATCTATTTTAAATAGAATTCAGTAAGTAGTTACAAGTTGTAGAGTTTATTGCTAACACCAAAACCATTTGGAAAACCAGAGCTAACAGCCCTAAATGCCCCTAGACTTAGTAGGACTGAGATGAAGTTATCAGCATACTGCAATTTGTTTGAGCTAGTACCTCATCTTTGGTCAAATCAATTTCAATTAAAAGTTTTCCTACATTAGAAGCTTGTTTATAACAAGATAATTAAATGCACACAAATTCACTGGACACTTACCAGGCATTCAGCCCTGCATCATTATACTTTTAGAAATACCTGATATATTTTCCTTCACTTGAACTACTAACTAATATATAGCATAATATTGTCAGACAGAATGAACCTCAGCAGAGCAACTGGAGATAAGGGTGTAGCAGGGAATAAGAAAACTGTACCACTGAGCATCACCAATGATGTAGAAGTATACTATCTACTTTCTGAACAGTCTTTTACAAAATGTTCATAATTTTGAACAAAATGAAGTGCAGTTACAAGTCTATCATAGGGTGAAAAAGTCACAGTAAGTTGACAAGCATGATTTATTTACGTGTTCTAGAATTAAACTAACAGATGTTATGAGAACTCTTGGCTGGGATGATGCAGAGTGCAGACATTTCTGTATCTATGTCAATGCCTAATGATATTGCAAGGATTAAAATAAATAGCAAACCTTGAAGTGTAAAAGTGTATTCGTATTAAAAATATGAGATAATAATATAAGCAATGATAAGAAACAGTTAAAGAAGTAGTTATTAAAACAAACAGAGGGAGTGCTGGACTGGACTCCAGTAGGCCTTCAAATCAAGACCAGATCACACAATAAGCGTGACAGTAAAATAAGCAACAATACAAATATCATAGACATCATCTTACTGGTTACAATTTTAAATTGTGCTAGCTTTTTCATTGTATCAGGTAGGAAGCTGATCTGTAAATTGGTATAACTATACTAGTTCCTTCATCTAGATACCTCACTGTGATTTGTTGTTAAATCTTTATGGTGCTATTAAAACATATCATTTTCAGCGCATGTATCTTTTTACCCATGGAAACTATGTCGTCATAGTTTTCACGGGTTTTTCATGTAGCTATATATCTTTGATATATATATCAAGGAAAAACTTCAGCAAACAGACAAACTATATGGAATTTGGTTATGCTATTCCCCGCTATTGAAGCTGGCTTAAGTCACTGCACAAAATTATGAGGCATAAATTAAATCTTCACCTCACATTTGTCTCAAGTGAGACAAATGAGCTCAAGTTTCTCCTCTCAGAGTAGCTTTTCTTCTGACATTAAGTAGCCATTGCGTAATATTACTATCTCCCCTATGAAATCGTGTAGGTTTAAAAATATGCCAAAATAATGCAATCTGACAAAAAAAAAAGGCACCTTTGCATTTAGTTATATCAATCTACAAACCTACTATTGCATCACTCACTCAACTTGCAAACAAAAACTCTCCATTCTACTGCATTAGTAGAAGTTTGTTTTCTTTTAGGTTAATCCTTTTAAAGAATACAAGAGTCAAGATCCCCCAAAAGTGCAGTGATTACTTTCATGTAGAGTGTTTGGTTTTAAAAGCAAATGTTTTTAAAGAGGAAAGGTTTGTTGGTTTATAACTCTTGCATTGCTCTGGGTTTTAAAGTGTTTCAGTAGATATCCTTATGCTCCTTAATGATTAATATTTCTCACTTTGAATTGAAAAGCTAGTACAAGTAACAAAAATTATTCTTTCATTAATCAGGTACAATCATAATCTTCTCTCTGTCTTTGAATTATTTCCAGTAAAGTACAATGTAAATAGAGAAAATGTGATTTTTCTTTTCTCAAGAGAAAAAGGTTTGTTATTCTAAAATTACAGCACTGAAGATCAAAACAAAGTGACTGTTCATTGTACTATCCAAATAGCCTATCTTTGCACAAAAAACCTTTCATTTTCACAACTAAATTGACTAAAAGGCACAGTTACCTAGCAACATTCATTGTGTTTATGACCTTTCATCCAATCTGAGCTCACAGATGTGCTTCTGAAGCTAATAAACATACATCATACAGTCCCCGCCTGCTTTGATAAAGTATATGAGTCTTTAGAGCAGACTGTGAAATATCCTTTTTAAAAAACAAGAGAAAGTACAAAAATGAAGAAAAACAGGATACATTTGAAAAGAGTTTTACAAGTCTAAACTATGAACTTGAAATATCTCTGCAGCAGTCTTGTGTCTTCTGTGGTAAACCAAAAATTTGCCCAGGAACTTGTGGCCTTGCACGGAAACATGCTAGGTATATGATTGATAGATTTACTTCTTGTTATGCTAATGAATGCACTGACCCTGACCATTCTGAAATTCAGATTTCTTAAAGAAACTTAGAAAACGTTTGGATTTTAATATATATTGACAGCCTGAATTTCAGACAATAGTGGATTTTTTTTTAAAAAAAGATTACATTTATGGATATCTCCATGCTTTATACACATAATTACTAAATTTAATCAATAAATTTCTGTCCCCACATTGATTATGTGCAGTACTCTGAAATAAAAATATGAATAACACTGTATAACACTCTGAGCTAAACTTAAATGGAAAATATTGTATCCCTTTGGTTTATAGGTCAATTTGAAATTTAAAAGCACTGTATAAGTACAATTATTTTTGCTTTCTTCAGGCTTAGATAACTTCACAAGTTCTCATGTTAAGTTGCAACTATAGTTCAAACATTACAGTATCAAATGATACTTGCCAAGTTCCATCTTTATTTTCTCTTTGATTCTATCCACACTTTATTTGTAATTGAAAAGAATACACTTTCTAACACTTCAGACTTTGTATGGAAACTGAAAATGAAATTCTAATTTTTAGCTTTTTGCACCATCACCATAGTAAAGAATTTGCAGCCAGAACATTACAAAGACTACAGAAGCAATTGAACCACAATACAAAATGTGGTTTATTCTTCTATAAGCATCAGCTAAAGTAACATTCTGTTGCCAAGAAAAAAACCCTAGAAATTCATTTATCACATATGATCAATAAATTCTCTTTTTTGTGAGTACTTTTTCTGGATATAGCACCTGCAGAATCACTTGGGTCAAATTCTGTTCTTAAGGCATGTGAAGGATGTGCGGATGTCTCACCTCACTACAGCTGCAAATAAAATCAGAATTTTAATATTTACCAATTGACCAACCAAAGTCCAAGCACAGAGTGCAGTGTATAGCAGTGAGGCCTACCATGACATATGTAAAAAACAAAATCCTAACATTTAAATCTTGTGGATTTTAATAGCAGCAAAACATGAATATATTCTTCTAGATGCCAGAACCTAGAGTAACAGAAATTGAGATATATTAGAGATTAGTATTGTACAAATTGTTAATTCTATGCCATTTTGATGAATGAACCATTGTATTCAACACATCTGAAAATGTGCTATTTTAGAACCTGAATACAAATTTCAATTTGGTTCTTCTAGGAACCAAAGTTAATACCAGTTATGATTTCAGGGTGACAGATGTACGAAGTACTTACAAATATATTTTAGGAATAAGCACAAATGTATTATAATAAGTTTACCATCCTTCCTCAGATTTGCCATAGTTCTTGTTGTTTGAGGTCTGAATCTTTCTCAGTCCACTGGCTTAGGGTCTCCAGAATGCTGGCTCAGAACAAAGACACAACAACAGCACAGCTTCAGAACCAGCAGCACAGTTTCAGAACTTTCAGAGCATTGAGGAACACCCAAGTATTTCTTTACCTGAATCACTATACTGAAGACCATATGTAAGAAGTTCTGCAAAATCAGTACTCATGAAGTAGTAGATAGTAGGAATGCAAATGCTTTAGGAACTAGTGCATTTCTTTTTTTTTTTTTTTAATTGCCTTTTTATGTCATTATTTAGGTAGTACAGAATACTTACGTCTCTCTCATGGCCTACTAATATTTAAATTTGTCTGCATATTAGTAATTAAGGCGATTTGCACTATAAGCTTAATCTTGGCTCCTTGTCCAATTAAAATGTGATATTATCAGATATGATCCCTACTAGGACAGAGCATTCTTGGCAATCCAGGGAGAAATTAAAACCAATATATTATGAGAAGTCATTCACAAAACAAATACTTCTTTTTTTTTTTTTTCCTGGAGTTGTGTGTGTTATTTTGGGTTCCATTTAATTTACACGGCTGAGGTAATGTTTCTTAGGAGGACTACATTCAGAGATTATAAAATGGATACATGATTCAACTAAGAATTTTTCTATGTCATAATATCTCCACTCTTTATAGGAGGTATCAAATTAAGATTATAGCAACATGTTTTCTTAGGTATTCTCAATAAATACAATCTCATTTTGAAAATCTTTTTTGAGCCTTTTCAGCTTTTTTCTCTTGTTGCTGTGATTGAAAAGTTTTTCCAAAATTTTACAACTGTAACAGGAACGTATTTTTCAATTTTCACACTGACTTGAACTATGGTCTAATTATATGAATTTGTTCTTCTCCCAACAGTATCTTCTAGCTGAAGTAATTCGCCTTCCTGTTGTACTGTTTATATACAGCAGCTCTCTTTAAAATCAGTGGTCAGAATTTTGCAGTGTATTACCCATATGGCTTCAACAGGAGTTTAGGTAGCACTGAAGTTTCCTTCTCTACTGGAAGTAATTCAGCTGACACATTCTAAGGCTTTTTCACAGTTACATTACATTCGTGGCTAACAGTCATCCTGCAGTTACTCAGTATGTGTGCATTCTTCTCTTCCTCAGTTGCTTCTAACAGATGAGATACCAGATTAATGTTATAGCTGCTATCCCACTGCTGGTTCTTCTGCTCCTTACCGTACACCATATTTTGATTATCATCTTTATTATAACAGGTCTTCAATACTAGCTTTGTGTTATTAACAAATATCAAAATTAGGATGCATTTTCTGCAAATAGGATTAGTAAAATATTTTCTAAAAGATTTGCCTCAGGACTTCTTTTTAAGGAAACCTAACCATATGCCCACACAGTCTCAGACTCCTCTTTCATCACTAATGGTAGTCGTCTCACTAATATTCTGTGTCATCATCTCATATACCTTCCTATACTCCTTAAAAATGAAATTTGTCACAATTTCTTGAGAAATTAATGTAGTTCTTCCATAATTTGCTGTAGCATTTTAGTCCTCTGAATGAAATTATTTTCTTCAAATTTTGTTGCTTTACATACTGCTATTTCCAACTAGTTTGTAATGTCTGTATTGGTTTTTTCCTTTTCATATACAAGCACCACATTTTTGTTTTCTAACTGAATTGCTGCCCTTACCATTATTCCTGACCTGATTTGTTTAAAATATTTGATAATAAGCTTATAACTTAATACGATAAAAACTAAAAGCTAGTTGTATTTATCTGATATCAAGCACAGTAAATATTGGGCAAAACGGTCAATTGGAATCCTTGCATTAATGTGAAATATTGACAGAGCACAGTATTATCACAATTTGCAGTAAGCTATGTCTATTCCAACCAATTATCTTATGAATAGGACCAACAAGGGACCAGAAGGGACACGTGGGCAAGAATATATTTTTTAGTGTCCTGATGAACCCCAGAATCTGGAGATGTAAAGTGGACATTGTTGGTTCAGAGCAACACACAAAGGTCTTCCTGGTGGCATATGTGGTTCATATGCCCTTGCTTTTCAAGGACTTGGGAACTGGAACAGACAGACATTTATGCAGGAAGAGGCAATTATTTTGGTATCACTAAGCCTATATGCCTTCAGTGTTCTTTAATTCTTGAGCAACATGAATTTGGGGCTTTCTTTTTCTTTTTTTTTTTATACACAGGAGTAAGTACATATCTGTCTACATTACTTTAAATAAGAATGAATTTCTTGAAGGAAAACTAGGTCAAATCTGAAAATCTGTAGTGATACTAGTAAGAACTATTTTTTTTTAATCCTTTTCTATACCCAATATTTTACAGAATTTCACAGAAGTATGTGAAATCCAATATAAGACAATGAAGTAAGTTCTGGAATTATCAAAAACAAACAAACAACCCTTAAAAAGAAGTAAAAGGGACAATAATATATAATCTGTCAAAGATTATGATTTATATGTAGTTTATCAACAACAAATACATGAAAGCATGTTTTATTGTTCCGAGTTTACTATTGAAAAAATTTAACCTATGAGTTTTCCATGTGAACTGGAATTTCCAGAATCATATAGAAAGTACCCTGATGTAATTGCCTTGTCCATTTGCCTGCAGCAATATGGCATCAGTTATTTCTCACACTTCTAGTTTGTTTGTATTTTCTAAAAATGTCACAATTACTCTAATCTCACTGAATGCTTTGCTTTCATAAAGTTGGGGTTTTTTTGCTAATATATTGCTTCAATTTTTTATTTTTCTTTTTTTATATTTAAGTCCAAAGGCTTCTCATGCTATCCCAAATAAACATAAAGAACAGTTCTCACCCCCTCAGGAGATTCTACAACTTTGAACACTTAAGTGACCTGGTATTTCTGTGTGATTTTTTGTCTCTACATTGAACATATCCATGTTCTTCCAAATTGGCTGTATATATAGAATTTTTCCTAGAGTTCCAGCCATCCAAATCATCCATGAAAACACAAAATTGGACTTGACTCTCGAATAATTGGGAACCACATGCAGCATCTCATGAGTGTGACTGCTTAAACTTTAACAAGTAATTCCTGTTTAAGCACCTTTTCAGGATTTCAGTTAGGCCACAGTACCTTAGGCTTTTAATAGTTTTGTCATTAGGACAGTTTTTCAAGATTCGTCGTACCTATTACTGCTTTTATATTCTCTGTTTCAATAAAGAAGATCATATACAGTTTTGAAAAAAGATGTTCAATGAGAAATGCAAGAGTAAGATTTTTCCTTACCAGATTAAACCTGTGAATTTTTGATTATGATCTCATTCACAATTAGATTTAAGACTTTAGGAATGAAATTTCTTAGTTTTATCCTCTGATTATTCCATTATCATGGAGATTGACTCCAGCCATTGAAAGCATCTCAAATTCAAATTAAAAGATAAATAGTACTGAAACTGTTTAAAATAACAAAAACAGCTTTTAGTAATGGTGAGTTAATAGTATTCTAAATGATGTAATTTTATTGTGCTATTAAAACATCTAGTTTACCATTAGCAAGCCATTATAGCTGAAATGTACAAAACAACACCTATGAGTGCAGGAAACAGGAAGCAAAATGTTTCCTTTGTGATTTGATAATAAAACAATAGCAAGAATAGTAACCAATTTTAGAAGAGTTGTGCAAGTTGCACAGTAGCTTCACTCTTTAGCTAGTTAAGTACAACTATTTTTGGCAAAACAGAAGGGCAAAATTATTTGAAAGGAGAAAGCAAATAGAGAAGAACAACAGATGGAAAAGCTTTTTTTCCTTTTTGAATTAAAAGAAATGACATGAGTAAAAAGTAGTTTTAGTGAAAATCTGAGTTAAATGTCATTCTACAAAATTATTGTAATCTACTGAGGGTATGTTGGTTTTATATCTTTATAAGTTGATTTATTGCAATATTCTTCAATCAACAAATGGGACATACATAATATGAGATCAAAATATTATATATTGCATATAAAAACATTTATTCAAGCAATTCCTTTCAGAAGATGGCTCAATCAAAAGATTTACTCAAAAAAAAGCAACTTATTATAAAGTCCAACTTTAAATGTACCTAGAAAATTGATTAAGAGTTAACAGCCCGTGAATAAGTGAAGAATATGACTGAACAAACATGTAAGTCCCAACCTCAAAACTTTATTAAGACTGCAATGCCTTTGCAGATAGTGAGACAGAATGAAAGGTAGAATTTCTTCCTTTTCAAGTCAAAATGGTAGTTCATATTCACTCATTGCTCTGGCCATGGTTCCACTACCTGTCTAGCCCAATATTTTTATGTGATTGTAATGTATGTCCTACTGATGATTAAGATGTAGATACTGATGTAGATGTACTGATTAAGATGTAGATACTTGTGCACCCTGGTGCTGTGAAATGCAAAATAGCTCTTTTTCAAGCACTTATTTTTTTCTTATACTTAGGTCTTGCAATCACAACTTCTTTAGCAAGGCAGCATCCAAGGCCATGTTGGACAGTCTTGGGTGACATGGTCTAGGGTGAGGCATCCCTGGCCATGGCAGGGGATGTTGGAACAAGATGGTGTTAAGGTCTTTTCCTACCCAAACTATTCTATGATTCCATGAGCTACACAGCTCTCTTGTCTACAGAGAGCTCACTCATGTTATATTTATATACTGGTACAAAAGCCAACATATAACTGCTCGTCATCTGGACCCTGGAATTACACGAGAAGTAAAAGAGAAAGAAGGGATGGAATGCATGAACGTCTTGTTCAAACCTGAGTTCAGATGCGTCCTGGGGTGTACATTCAGATCCAGGATCCTGAATTTCTCACCTAAGATCTGAGGACCATCCAGATATATTCAGCTTTTGAATATCATATCTATGGACCGAACTTTTACAGCAAGTGTCAGCTGTCTGTCAATAATGCCTAGAATCTGGAATTATCTTAGTTAACTTGAAACATGGAAAGTCAGCATTTTGTTTATTGTGAAACCTATCATGACGTAATTTTCAGGCATCCACATACAAAAAAACATAAAGAAAACATATGTATATGCAGAGACCTACTAAACTGCCTGTAATTAGTCTTTCCTGTAATTGGTTAACAAATATTTTAAACATATTCTAGAATATAATAGTTACACAGATTTGTTAATTTGCAGAATATCAACAGGAAGATTTCTTAAGATATTCATATAAACCTCATCATCAAAGGAGACAGTACACAGAAGGATGCAATAGAAATTTAAATTTATACTTTTGCCCTAATTTGTTGCAGTGTTATTATCATTCCAACTCAAGCAACAGTTTCACACCTTTTTCTGATTCTATAATGTGTCCCACTTATTACAGAAGTTAAATGAGGTGAAATGTCATTTTGCTTCTGCAAGAGATCTAGTAAAAACTGAACTCCTATTCCAACTATGTTTCCTGAAAAATAACTTGGGGGTTTACTGCAGGAATGAATACATACATATAATAGCAACTATTCAAGCTATGTCTATAGTACATGCTCAACCACACTGTCGTCCAAAGTTCTAGCCACTTTTTAAATAGTCTTCCCTTCTGGCCATGTTCTTTTGTATTTCCATTTCTTTCTGTCTTATGCATAAGACAAAGGTGAGCAGGACATGAGAGCTTAGGAAGTAAAGAGAGTGTCCAAGTATACTATTAGAAAGACATAACAAAGCCTGAAAAAACAGAATATTGGCCTCGTGACTTTAGGGAAAAATGGTGGCAAAGGTAATTCTGACAGGTGCTTTTCTTGAGTGTCCCTGCCGCAAGGATAAAATCACTTTCAGGCTGAAACTCAGTAGAGACAGCTGGGAATTGCTAGCATTATTCTAGCTATTTAAAGGCATTAGTTATTCACAGAAATGGCCAGAAACAGATGACTGGCCATGATGATGGCAGAAATACTGACTTAGCAATATAACTGACAGTTGTCAGTTATGATTCTGTTCAGACATATGATCCAAAACCATTTTAAAATCAATAGAACTCTAATCAGACTGTAAATCTTTAGATAGGTTTCCTAAGTACCCCTTGTGCATCTCAACCTTATCGCTTACATAGCTAATGCTTCTCTTTAAGAACTCATTAAGAACAGAAAGGCAGTTATTTTTTTTTATTTCCATTTTAAAATAAAGCTTAGGCCTTAATATACAATCAATTAGAAGACAAAATTTTTAGTATAAATGAAAAGGATCTGAGAAGTTTAAAGAAAAACAAATGACAACCCACAGCTTGAAAAATATTTTGCCATTATTTCCTTCAAGTAAACAATGTCCATTCCTTAAAATTCATGATAATTTGTTGTTGCTATTCTGGTTTAGTGACATAAATATATAAACTATATAGCTTAAATGGTATACCAGTAAGCATCTCTGGGTAAAGAAAGACTATCTATCTCTTCCTAACAGCATATCAATCATGTGATTTAGTAGTTTCTATAGTAACAATATTTTTTTCATTAAGCAGAAGAGTAAATAGCTGTACACAATCTTCAAAAGTTATCAGCTGCACTAAAATCATGGTAACTTTCCTCTAATTTTTCTTTTTAATTAAAAATTATATTTATTATTGCATCAAGCAATGTCCAGTTCTTGGAGTAGTCAACAGCTCCAAGTGTGCAAAGAGAGAAAAAAATGACAAATTCTCTCAACTTTATATTCGGAAGAAGTGAATGTTCCAATAGATTTTATTTCTATCCTTAGTTACAGAAGCAAAAGAAGCAAACAAATCCTGACCTGAAAACCGTGAGTTTTTAAAATTGAGGATCATGCTTATACAAGTATGAATATTTCTTTTTAGTACCTAAAGATCAGCAAAAATCCAGGCTTTATAGACAGTCTGTTAAAAGTTAAATGCAATAATCAAATCAATAACCTGACTGAATGTTTTGGTTTATATTGGTTTGGATATAGAACAGTTCTAATAAAACGCATGATTTAAGATCATATTTTTGAGTTCCATACAGTATGTCATGCTGTAGATTTGTGCTACAACAAACCTGCAGCACAGTCTGCCCAAGTTGGAAGGACATTTATAGATGTGTCATAAAGCAGTTCTGGTGCAGGCCCATACAGCATAACACTGGCTATATCGCTGATCTATAGTTAACTGTAGCACTATAGTACTTTCATAGACACACTAACATTAAAAACTCCTCTATATTTTTCACACAAAATTTTAAATCTAAGATCTTCAGAAAAGAAAAAATGCTTCCATTTTTAAAGTTCTCTGTTTAAGAAGGTATTTTTTTGTATCTGAAACTACACCTATTCTTTTAAATGTACTTTTTTGTCTAAACAAGATGTACTGACTTCACTGGTTTTGACAAGTGCTGAAAAAAACAATTCTATCAACAAATCCTTGCCATATTGCAAATAGGAATGTGCGCTTTATCCTAATTTTTTTAATTATAAAATATAGACTCATTAATAACCATAGTTATGTGTGCTAAATATGAAAACTTAACAATAGTCTCAGTGTACACACAACAATAATTTTATGAGCTCTGTAATGATCTTTGTGAAACACCATTTTTCCACCTCTGATCTCTTAATTCTTCTTTTTTTACTGAAGCAACACACATACCATTTCTGACTATGAGTTTAGTTTATTTCTTCCAAGATTTTCTTGTCTTTAAAAAGGCTATGCATAGTTAGCATTGTACAAATACATGTAGACACATACTCTCATGTTTTCAGAACATGCCATGAGAACCATTGCTGGATCCTAGGTTTTATGTGCATATGCATCTATTGTTAAAAACTGCTATTAAAATTTGTAGATACACAGCAACTTCAAGTTCACATGTTTAGAGAACCTTTAGAACAAACCATTTGATATCAGACTAAAATGTAAGCTTTGACTCTGAACAGTCTTTTTTGCACCAATGTTTCAGGGCCTAAAAATGTGCATATGTCCTTTTGAAAACTTAGTCCTTCACTTTCAAAACTACAGGCCCACAAATAGCAGCTGTATTTGCTAATTTTGTCTTCTGAAAATAAAGCTGACTAAATACCTAC
>JANHGB010026385.1:0-38597 GCA_026283785.1 Coracopsis vasa
TCATACGGGAGGTGCTCCAGTCCCCTGATCATCCTCATGGCCCTCCTCTGGACTTGTTCCAACAGTTCCATGTCCTTCTTGTGTTGAGGACACCAGAACTGTACACAGTACTCCAGGTGAGGTCTCACGAGAGCAGAGTAGAGGGGCAGGATCACCTGCTTTGACCTGCTGGTCACACTCCTTTTGATGCAGCCCAGGATATGGTTGGCTTTCTGGGCTGTGAGTGCACACTGAAGCCAGCTCATGTTCATTTTCTCATCGACCAACACCCCCAAGTCCTTCTCCCCAGGGCTGCTCTGAATCTGTTCTCTGCCCAACCTGTAGCTGTGCCTGGGATTGCTCCGACTCAGGTTTAGGACCTTGCACTTGACATGGTTAAACTTCATAAGATTGACATTAGCCCACCTCACAAGCATGTCAAGGTCCCTCTGGATGGTATTCCTTCCCTCCAGTGTATCAACCAAACCACACAGCTTGGTGTCATCGGCAAACTGCTGAGGGTCCTTCTTTGGACATACTCCACCACCTCAATGTCATTCTCATAGTGCTCTTAATGTAAGCATATATGCTTTTATTGATACACATTATAATCAAGCAGGTAGCTATGTGACTGTCTTCCGTTCCTGATTCACTCTCCTACATGAAGGTACCACTTTTCTTTCCTCAAGAAGCCTACAGAATGGTGTGGATATCTTTGAAGTATTTCTTGCATTTTAAGGCATTTTTTAAAAAAACTGCCTGCATGAAGGCAATGTTTGGGGGGAGTTTGAAAAAGAGACTTCTTCCCTTAGGTAAGTACCTTTTCCAAAATACTGGCTAAACACTCAGAAGTAAAAGTTCTGATGTTAAAGGGGCAAAACTTTATTTGCCTTCAGTCAAGGCAAAACCTGCTTAATTTCTGTTATCTGTTAACAGAATACCCTTTTGCTCACTGATGTCTCTTCTTCCCTTTGACTGCATTCTGAAAAGTGCAGGAATAGGGGAGTAAGTCTGGATGGTCAGTTACTTGCATTTGGTAGATATGACTTTGTTGGTTTACTGCCTTTTTGTAATTTCAATGTGTAAAGGAGGCAGTACCAGATAGCAAAATTCATAAAGAATTGGCAAAAGAGGTTTCCGAATTACTGGCAGTCATTCTTTGAGGACTCATTAAGAACAGGAGAAAGTAAAGAAGAATGGAAGAAGGCACGTGTCTAACAGATTAATTTGGTGATCTGTTGCATACATGCAAGACTGCAGTCATAACTGTGTACAGACCATAAAAAGTCATAACTTAAAGTAAAAATTTCCCCCCTTTTTCAAGGTGAGGAAAAAAGACCTCACAAATTACTGACATACTGAAAATAAAAATATATTTGAGGAAGTGCTAGGTAGCATTTACATCCCTCAGTGTTCAAGTATACACTGATTGTGATATAACTCACTTGATGAAGTCTGCTTTTATGCACCCCTGCTCATCTGAATGTTTTCATGTAACGAATCCAGTGAAAATAGGAAATCTAATAGATACACATTTAATGAGTTACGTGACTTTCATGAGGTACTAAAGCAATGTGTGCATTAGTTAAAAGACTTGGCAAGAAGATTGCTATGAGAAAATAAAATAAATGAGGGACAGAACGAAGATTGCACCAATCATATTTGCTGACAAAAATTAATCTAGGAGGACTTGCTAATATTTGTGAAGTTGGAAGTAAAAGGCTGTAGGAAGTAGAGCAGTTAGCAGAGTAAAATGTAATCAAGATGAATACAAAGAGGTTCCCAGTGTAAAAACTAACACTGAAAAACATAAAATGTGGGAATGCTGACTAAGAAACAGTATTAGAGAAGGAGGACCTTGGGAATGCTAAATTGAACATAAGCATATAGTATTATGCTTCCACAAAAATGCAAATATGGGGATAGAAGAGAAAGGGAACTTTTATTTTCTCTTTCTTTGGACTTAAAATGATAGTTTTCTTAGATAACATTCTCTGACTGAAGTAGTATCACCAGAATTGTTATATAAACTGCTGTGCTGGGTCGCTGTTTCAAACTGACCCTAACCAATTCCATTAAATAATCTTAGTAGCACTCACTCTTCCTCTCTTCAGATCTGACTTTTCAAAAGGATTGCATTTGTAATTGCTACGCTGAATTTTTAAACAAAATACTACTATATTTCCCTATGCTTGGCATTATAGAAATTGTCCCTTATAGCCTTTGTTTCTGTCTTTGTTCTCCTTGCAAAACTTTTGATTTACAGTACTCTTCTGCAACCTCACAATGAAAAATTGCTATTGTGTTGTTTGTTCTGGGTAAACTGTCTATCATTGTGTCTCTTCATTGAGTTTTCAACCTCCTCCTCTTTAAGAGCATCCAAGAACAAGTATTTATTTGGACAGCTGTTTTTCCGATATTTCCCTGTGCCACTACCATTTTCATCTGACCTTTTGCGCATAGACTTTGCTACTGAGTACTAAATATGCTACAAGGAACAGAGATGAGAACTTTTTTTAAGACAAAGGTTTTTGTTCTCTCCTTAGATTAATCATCAGCTTTTCAATTACCACTGAGTTAAAATAAGGCCAGTTATGGAGAACTGTATAAATTGGAATTCAAAGGAGAAGGAAGTTGGGCTTTTCTATTTCTATTACAGAGATTTCTACTTTCAACAACTTTCATCTGACTTACGCTTTCTGAATTGTCTTTGCAGAGATCTTTCAGTGGCTTCTTTGCTTAATTTCCTTGTTAGCATTTTGTTGATTTATTCCCTCTGTTGCCATCTGAATCTTACTTTATATGGCTTTTGACAGATGCTTCTGGGTTTAACTTGCTGCAAGCTGTGGCTGTTAGTTTCATGTTGTATGTTTGCATTGGCATTCTCTACTATGGATTGCACTTTCATATTATTCCTTTTTGGTCTAATACTGCTGAGACATATGTAATTTTAGCTTCAGTGTTACTAACTAGATGCATAAAACTCTTTACATGTGCAAACAGGCGCTCTATTTGAAGTAGTGGCTGTTCTTCCTTTAAAGTTGCCTGAATGATAGCATATCTTTTTATGCTTCCAGACTGAATAGCATGTATTACATTGAACAAACTTCTTACAACTCATAATACAGGTGATATGACTGTTGTCTCAGCCTGATGTGGTTATTGTTCTAAAGAAACAAAATTATTCTTTTACTCTCAATGCCTTTCTAATTATTTTTAAAATTATAGCTGTATGCAATGCCATGTAGAGTTTTACTTTAACATTGTCTAGACTGTAGTAAGGTAAGATTTGTTTAGTTACCTGAAAAGAATTTGGAAGTTCTTGGTTCTTCTGAAATAATGAAAAATAGGTAGGGTTGGTTTTTCTCTTCAAATCCTTCAGACCTATGTAAGTTCCTGGGATAACAGCTGATGTTAGATATAACTGCTGAGAAAAAAAGAACAGATAAATCAGAAGTAACTGCCCTTACTGATAATAGCTGTTGGTGATGGAAATTAAGAAAGCCTTTTCAAAATGCCAGAGTCAGAGACAAGAGGATCAGGGACAGTGACAACAGATAGTTCTTGAACAGCTGACAAAGACAGCAACATTCCTGTCAGATCACAATTCAGATCAAATATATTTTCCAGGAATTGTGCAAGTAAATTTCCTGCTGTGGTGCATCTAGTTCTTGATGCTTAACTTGAGCAAAGGAAAATGGATGAGAGAGACATTGATGGGTTTGCCAAAAGAATGGGACAAGATTTTGACTCATGTAACAGTTTAATTTCTTTTTTTCTACAACAGAGCTATAATGAACTGATCTCACTGGTCTTTACAGATTGTGTAATTACACAGAAATGACACAAGACAAAATGAAAAAGACACTTAAGCATGAAATACATTGCATGCAGTGGTGGACTTGCCCGTAACTTCTGGGGAAGTCAAGTCTGCACTTCTTTAGTGAAATGCTATGAATAGATGTCACAGTAATGGTAATAGAATATTAATAAGGGCCTTTTTTATGCTTTGTTCTGGCAGCAATCTGGTCTATAATATTGGAGATTTACTTCATGTACTTTTCTTTAACCTTTATTTTAGGTTTACGCTGTAAAGTGCTTGGGGCAGGGCTGTCTTCTACTGTGCATACCTACAGAATCTTTAAAATTGAGCTTTGATTATAAAAAAGCCACAAGGTACCAATTCATATTGTTACTGGATGCATAAACACTGGATAGAAATCAATGGTATCAGTGCCCTCCTATAGTGAGTCATGATTGACTCATCCTCTCAGCAGTTGAAGAACAGAACACCTCACTTTCAAGAATGTTTTACAAAAATTCCTAAATTAAGTGGATTTAATAATGTACAGGTTTTCCTATTCAGTTCATTATTCTTTAAACGTGTTTCTATGCTTGCATATCTTAGCAAAAATTCAGTTTGTCTAGAAACAGCAATGTAAGAAGGTCATGCTGGCAATTAACAGTTATTTTCAGCCTAAATTCCATCTATAATATGCTTTTACTGGATTTTACTTAAAATTCATTTACTCTCAATAACTAATGCAAAAATATGTGTGTATCTTGCAATCTGATGTCTTCTTTTATTAGTTTATTGGGGTTTTCTAATCCATTCTAATACAGAAGGCTGCAGAAGTCTTGGAGAGAATAAAAATGTACATAATATATAATAATTCAACTCTATAATCTTATAAATTGCTATACCCTGTTATTTTAAGAGTATTATTACACAGTAGTCTTCATTAAAACTGAATCCTGAAGAAGGAGACATCGGTGCTTGTTTAATCATTGCCAAAAAGGGCTAATGGAAAGATAACAGTGGTAGTTGATGGAATGTGATTCTAGTAAGTACTCCATGATAATAAATAATTGCATATATAAGTAATCACTCTAAAAAGTAAGTACTGGAGCAAATTTCAAGAGGGTTGATATGATGCACTAGTGTATTTGTGTGTAAGTTAGTAGAAAGAATATAAGATTTCGGCCACAAATCAGAACTACAAAAAATGTCAAGGCTTCATCTATAATTTGAAAATTAAAACGTGGCGAGAGGTAATGAGGAATTACATATGGGATATTTGCAAGTTACCATTGTACTAGCTTGATCCAGCTCTTAGCAACAAATAGTTGTAGTAGGAAGTAACTTAAAAAAATTAATTTATCTGCTAGTCCTTTGATGACTTTGATTATTCTAACTGAAAACGCATTTTGGAGTATGGTTTTGTAGTGTTGGTTTGCATTTTTTAAAGTTTAAAATTTGCAGGTTATCCTTAGAATTTCAGTTAGCGTATGGAGATAATATTTTGTATTAGGCCAACAAACACACGTGAGAAAAAAGAGGAATGCTTTCATCAACACAGGGTTGTCTTTGAATCTGAAGAACCTGTATGTTTGTATATGACAGTTACCCTAGTTTGCATTTTGATAAGTATAGTGAAACAGTTCTTTGAGTGCAGGAACTTTCTTGCTTCTTAATGACAATAAGCATATTAAAAATGCTTACCCAAAGAGCTCACAATTGTCTCACATTTTCTTAAGATTAAATTGACACCATCTAGGAAGATCTGCACAAGCAAGAGCTTTCCAGCTCATTACACTATCCTCCTGCTGCAGCCAGAATTCCCTCTGCTTCTTTGAGCCCTCATTTTAAGCTATTCCTTTTCTGTTCTATGTAACTGTATTCTCCATTCTCTATCATTTATGATGATCTGCTCTGTAATCTTCCTTCTTGCTCAGAAGCTCTCTCTTCTAAAGTCCGTCCTTTGATCCATATAAAGTGTAAGATCTTACCAAATAGCTGCATGACTCTACTGTACCTTTTCCCTTTTCTCTTCTAGATCTTTGTGTTTTGTTTCACCAAGACTAATTTTTCTTTTCTCTTTGATCTCCTCTGGGTTTGTTTTTATTCTCTCTGGTCTAAACAAACTGCCCTAAAGGCAATTTTTCCCTCCTGCTCTGCACAATACATTTCCTGACTTGGACACCTTCTTCTTTTTTGCCTTTTTACAGGTATTGCCCTGTTACCTCTCCAGCTATTTCTTTTTCTTCTATGCCACAGGTTTAATATATTTGAAATTGAATTGTGTGTTATGATATTTTTGAAAATAGCATGGTCCAAACCAATCTGGAACACTTCATTTTCAGCTGTCTCCTTTTCCTCCCTAGGAGCCATGTGTTTTCTGTTTCTTAGTTTATTATTCCCAGGGGGGGAACACTGCTAAAAGCAAAGCCCTTTTTCTTTTATTCTCTCACTGTGGTCTTACCTGTGGCGTAATAGCTTAATATTAACACTGTGAAAGTTACAGTCCAAATTTCAGGTAATTGATTAGTATTTCCTTACGGTTAGCAAGGGAAACTGACATTTCTGTTGGCTGATCAGTCTCACCTCAGTGCCTAGCAAACTCATGGAGCAGATCCTTCTGGAAACTATGCTAAGGCACATGGAAAATATGGAGGTGGTTGGTGACAGCCAACATGACTTCACTACAGACAAATTGTGCCTGGCAAATTTGGTGGCCATCTATGGTGTGGTTATGATGTTGGTAGACAGGGAAAAGCAGCTGACTTCATCTACTTGGACTTGTGTGAAGCATTTGACACTGTCCCACACAACATCCTTGTCTCTATACTGGAGAGGTGTGGATTTGCCAGGTAGACCAAGTGGATAAGGAACTGGCTGGATGGTTGCATGCAGAGAGTTGCAGTCAATGGCTCAATGTCCAAATGGAGACCAGCGAGCCGTGTTGTGTGGTTGACATGTCAGAGGGAAGGGATGCCATCCAAAGGGACCTTGACGGACCTGAGAGGTGGGCCCATGCAAACCTCATGAAGTTTATCAAGGCCAAGTGCAAAGTCCTGCCTCTGGGTGAGGGCAATCCCAAGCACACCTGTAGGCTGGGCAGAGACCAGATTCACAACAGACTTGAGGAGAAGGACTTGGGGGTGTTGGTTGATGAGAAGCTCAACATGACCCAGCAGTGTGCGTTTGCAGCCAAGAAGAACAACCGTATCCTGGGCTGCATGAAAAGAAGTGTGACCAGCACATGGGGGGAGGTGATCCTGCCCCTCTGCTCTGCTCTTGTGAGGCCCCACTTGGAGTACTGTGTGCAGTTCTGGGGCCCCAAACATAAGGATTACGTGGACCTGTTGGAGTGAGTCCAGAAGAGAGCTGGAGAATCCCTCCTATGAAGACAGGCTGAGAAAATTGGACTTGTTCAGCCTGGAGAAGAGGAGGCTCTGGAAAGACCTTAGAGCAGCTTCCAATACCTAAAAGGGACCTATAAGAAATCTTATAGAGAGGGATTTTTTACAAGGGCATGTAGTGATAGGACAAGAGGGAATGACTTTAAACTGAAAGAGGGTACATTTAGATCAGACACTAGGAATAAGTTTTTTGCTATGGGGGTGGTCAGACACTGGAACAGGTTCCCTAGAGAAGCTGTGGCTGCCCCATCCCTGGCAGTGTTCAAGGCCAGGTTGGATGGGGCTTTGAGCAACCTGGTCTGGTGGGAGGTGTCCCTGCCCATGGCAGGGGAATTGGAACTAAATGATCTTCAAGATCTCTTCCAACCCAAATCATTTGATGATTCTATGATGCAGTTCATCTTTAAGTGCATACAAATAGTTTAAGCAAGAGAGGTTAATCTCTCACTGCAGGTGTGTGTGACTGTTGACTGTAGAGGGACTCTAGCACACACTGTGTCTGCTTGCTCTGAACTCATAATCTACATTTGCTAACAGAAATGAATGGTCCTCATAATCTGCAGCCTGTCTATGTGCAGCGTAACTTCCACTTATTATAGGCTTCTTAGAAGCCGTAAGGTAAAATGGAATTAAGGGCATCAGAATTTGGATATGCATAAATTTTCTTTCTTGTGTTGCTTCGTGGAGGTCTCATGGATGAGTCCTAATTATGTAGGTGAATATGATTTGTACTCTGAAACTATAAACTTGTGTCACTTGCCCTACTGGAATATATCTGAAATTGATTCCCTGTTTCTTTGATTATTTACATTTGAGCAAAATTTCTCAAAGAAGGCGTAAGACTTGCAAAATAAAGACCTTGGTTATGTCAGAGTCATGAACCTAATACCAAATGTAAGCAGGAATCCATCTTTATGTGAACAGCAAATGTCTCTGAATTTATCCATTCTTCTTTTAAGGGAGGAGAAAAGCAAAAGGAAGGGAGGTATAGGACATAATGCTAGTAAATGAAGGACATTTCGTATTGAAGAAGAATGACATTTCAAGTTAAAATGCACAGACATATACTTCCGTGAGATGTTTACATGCTTAACATATTGTGACTGACTATCAAAATACTGTACCTTTTGTAAGGTAAAGCTTTCTGTTATTAACAGTACTCTGTGATTTGGTTGTTCTGTTGTTTAGTTGGTTTTTTTAATATAAAGTACATAAATCTCACAAATCATTTATTTGTAGCTAGAGAATAACATTAAAAGAGCAATCTCCTTTCTGCTAAGAAAAACACACACACACAAAAATTAAAGTACAGCCTAACAGTTCTAGTTGCCACAAAATTCTTAGATTCTGGAAGAATTATTTATTTTTTTTTTTTTTTACCTTTAGCTTGCAGAAATCACATCAAGGAGAAGAATCTTAGTCTTGTGAAATGAGAAGGAGGATGGTAATTAAGTGAACAGATTTCTTTGCTGCTTAATTCATTCTGATGTTTGCTTTAAAACATTATTATAGTCTTCTTACAAGTAGCTGCTTTCACATCAGGTGCAGAGATGATGCAGGAGTTGTGTATGCCTGCAAGACACAACACTTGCAGAATAATGGGAGATTGCCAGGGGAGAAAGCATCACTGTGACACCGTTCTACTGAATTCTGTTTTGAACAATCATTTCCTATATCCAAATACATAATTGCAGGGACAAAAACTAGGCCTGGACAAGGTGTCAACCATGTTTTATGGAAAAATTGCATTAATTTCAGAACCTGCAAATGGGGTGAAACAGAATTTGTTGTTGGGAAATTACTGAATTTCAGCTTCTCCTGTCAATCTCCATTTTGTGAATGCTTACCAACAGCAGGTTTTGTTTGTTTAGGGCTAAAATCAGTGATGCTTGAGTTTGACCATCAATGAAGTGGTACGGAGAAGGAGTTATGCACTGAATGAGATTATTTTTTGTGTGTAACAGAATTAGTGTATATGATAAGTCCTTGTTGCCTAGCGTTTCCTATTAAATTTGTTATCACAACCCTGAGTTACTGTTGCAACCGTCTGGCCAGAGGTGTGTCATTTAGCAGTTGGATTGATAAAGATGCGATCAGGTTCAAAACAAGACAAGACTGCACACGTTGAAACACACTGTGTGTGAATAGAAAACAATAGGTGTTAAGACCATTGTAAGCAGACCAGAAGCTTTACCGCCTGGGATCAGTGTTTCTCTTCATCAGCTGGGAAGGAACTAAAATTTAGCCAAAAGAATAAAACAAAAACTTCCAGATTTTCAGGAAAAAAAAAAAAAAATCCCATGTGAATAATTTATTATTTTGACTTAATTTTCCTGATGCAACCAGTGCTTCAGGATGAGAGATATGGAAAAGTTCATCCAGCATTTATCATTCTGTCTTTAAACTAAGGGTTGAATAGCATGCAATAAATACTCTGACATGTTAACATGCCTTATAAAGAACAATAAGGATCAAAAGAAATAATACCTGCTGGGTGCTTAATTGGCCAGCATTCACTCTGAGCAATAACTGAGGCTGGAGTTCTTTGGGAAAAACAGTTGTGATCATGTAATGAAAGATAATTAGAACTCATGCACAGGGGAATGGATTATGTTTGCAGAGATAGCAAATGCCAGAACTAAGATTATTTTTTTACCCGTAGCATCTGGTCCTATGAGGAAGCAAATTAGACTAAACAGACTCTTGATCCTGTACAATGACTTTCCTATATTCTAATGAAATATTTTTAATTGTCACACATGGAATTCTTTCTCCCATGTGAAAAGAGATAATTTTTACATGGAGCATATGCTAGTCATTTAAACATCCAGGCCCACAGAATGTACATGAAAAGAAAGTCTCGGGATATTTGACTCGTAGGATTGTAACTATAGATCTTAGACCCATCCTTGAAGATATCTTCTCAAGATCAGGATCATCCTGAAATTCTTTTAATGCCTATGAGGATTTATATCAGACCTCTTATTTTCTTAGGGTCAAGGTAATTTACAAGTTGTCTTGCATCTGTCTGCAGTTTTACAGCATTGCATGTGATGAGGTAGTATTTTTCAAAGTTGCTTCCATTACCCTCAGGCCAAAATACTGTTGAATTGAGACTTCTTCCATGTCAGTAAGAACTCATAGGAGAGTCATCTTTGTCTTGGTCTTATTTTCTCATACCAGGGGAATATGCAGACCCTTCTTATCCCAGCCCTGCAGGATGATTAGCTGCACAGTAAACAAAGGATTTACAACCAGGCATTATTTTCTATTCCATTTTAATGTGACTGTGTCCTTAGAGTATACCATTTAAGCTTTAATTAGTTATTAACAGTAGCCATTGCAGTTAAATAATTCCATGAAGAGAAGGGAAAACAAATTACTTGCAACTAATCTGTGTTCTGTTTCAGTGCCCTGAAAATTAAGGGTTGCCAGGAGAGCAGGAGGGAGGAGGAGAGAGAAACACTAGTTGAATACACACCATTTTTTCCCTCAAATGTCAATAACAGCTTATTCGAATTTATTGTCTAGATTTCCAGGGCATTAAAACTTTGCACCAGAAGAAAGTACTGTGGTTGTTAGTGAAAGATTTCCCGTAACAGGTTCATGTATATACAGCTAGATGTGGAAAATTATAATAGAAGGAGATGGAAGTTATAGGCTGCAATTATGTAGTAGAAAAACACTCAGTCCTGAAGTTTGGTAAAATCTCCTTTTTTTTCCCTAGGAATAATATAATGATGAAAGTCTTTTCGTGGCATTGATGTGAAATTGCTATCTTACAAAACATAGGTTTATTTTTAGCACTTTCTGAGAGATTGAGAAGCTAACTTTCTGATCCTCACTATAAAAACTTTCAGATTGTCTTAAATTTCTTTCCATAAGCATGCTATGAGAAAAAAATTCCTGAAGCCAGTTGGTATTGTATGTACTGACAAAGGAGTTTTAGTCAGTACTTCCATAAAACTTTGTGATGGAAACTGCCTTTTCACTGCCTTTGTAAAGAAAGGCAGATACAAAATTAAGTAGACACCTGTAAGATTAATTAAAACCCAAGAAAGAATAATGTGCAATATTTTTTGGTTTATCATTCTGGTTATTTTTTAGATGTTTAGATTTTTTAGATCTAGCTGTAGCAAATAGGAAACATTGGACAGAGGAAAACATGTGAAATTTAAACCATCTGTAAATGCAAATGATGAGTACATTTGTCCTGATCATGTAGAGTTATTTGCTGGAATGTCTTAAAGTATTCATTTCTGGTTGCTTAGTGTTCAAATACATTATATGACCTGTAAGCATTAACTCTGGATTGCACTGATGTTCCATGCCTCAGTTCTCCGTCATTAAAATAGGGGTAATAACTTCTTCCTTCTGCCACTTTGTTTGGTGTTTTGGTTTTTGGTTTTGGATTTTCTTTTTACAAAGCTTAAATTTTGTGGTCTGGGACTCTCTGAGCTATATATGCTTGGTCAGCAGTGTGGAATCCTTCAGTACTACTATTACTCTCATCATAACAAATAATAGCTGTTTATCAGTTACCAGGTTTTCTATTCAATGTTAAGACACTGATTCTCTTCAGTGCATTTTTAATAAAACTCCATAGACATTTTTTCATTACTATTCTGCTCATTCTGAAAATCCATTTCCTATAGCTACTAGTTTGGGTTTTTATTTGAGTTAAAGCTTATATTAGCTGACAAGACTTAGTAATTTCTTATGTAAATCAACCTGCCATTAGTCACCTAGGTTTATTTTCTCCTGAGGTATTCTAACCCTCTCACCGCCTCCAAAATAGAAACAGTAGCATTTTTGCACACTGACAAATGTAGGACGCTTTCTCAGGGGAATATTCAATAGTGTTAATTTTCAGAACCATAGAAACAAAAGATGCTTAGAGGTCCCATCATAGAGAGTATATACAAAGATGGGTTTGTCTTCAGCATGCATTCAGTCCTTGGACTGTCAATTATGAAAGTTCAGAAATAGACAGTAATTTCTAAGCTAACTTACTACTCATCCCTGCTTTCCAGCAGGCAAATAATCAGTGAACTGTTTAAAGGTATGGAAGAAGTACCTGCATAAAAAATAAAATGAATGCTAGTAGTGTGAAATGAAAATGATTTGTTTATGCTCTTTCACAGTAAAATATGTTTTAATTTTTTCAGCTGCATTGCTGCAGTGATTTGAAAGCCAGACCACGTTTACAAAACTGGAATTAAAACTCAGCCTACTCAATCTATCTGTATCATAAAGCAGTCAAAAATGCTGATGGCTGTTGAACTGTTGATAGTTTATCCAATTTTATGGACTGATGGAATGTAGATCATCAGTATTTGTGTTAATAGTGACTTTATAGTACTGTTTTTAAACAAGGGCATTGATTAAAGAATAGTCATTGAAGAATATGCCTGATAGTTCTCTAGAAAACATTCTTTCCTTTTAATTCTTTTTTTCTTTTTTACATTGAATTCAGAAGCTCTAAGAGAGGTAGTTTACTAACTAAGGAAGAATGTGTCAGTGAGTGTAAATCAGAGAATAGCTAATAAATGTGCATGCTTCCTTTTAATTCCTTCTTGATTGCACAGTTTCAGAAAACTCTGTGTTGTTACTCCCTTTCCCTCCTTTTGTGTTCATACATATGCATGTATATATCCAGCAAGGTACATTTTGTATAGTATAGCTATATCCTAACAACTTCATCTAAATTGTAAAGCTAATTGTTTTGCAGTTAGATGTCACTGATTTGTCATTTTTGAGAATTTGCAGGCACATTAAGAGCTGACAGCCATAACTAGAAGCTAAATGGTGATCATAGATGATAGAATCATAGAATGTCAGGTTGGCAGAGACTTCGGTGATCATCTGGTCCAACCTTTCTACACAAAGCATAACCTAGACTAGATGTCCCAGCATACTGTCAAGCTGAATCTTGAAAGTGTCCAGTGTTGGGGAATCCACTAGTTCCCTGGCGAGATTATTCCAGGGATGCAGAAGACCACAACACTACCCTAGAAATTTTTAATTCCAATTTTACTATCATCCCTTTTCTACAAACATATAATAAAAAGACAAAGTAAATTTTTATTTCTTTTGAATATTTTAATTGAACTGTAGAACAGAACTCTGAAATACATAGATGACATATTAAGGAATATATCTAAATGTAATACACAGTAGGATTTATTTGCTGCTTGGTTTCAGTCTTGTTTAAATTTTACGAGGTAAATGTTGAAGCTCTATGTCATATTTTGAAAAGTATCCAGTGGTAGCAGTTTTCTAACTTGTTTTTTTCCTTTGCCATCTTTATAACTGTGCTTGCAAGCAAACTGCAGTCATAGAATTGTAGAATAGTTGAAGTTGGAAAGGACCTTAAGATCACCTAGTTCCAACCCCCCTGTCATGGGTAGGGACACCTTCCACTAGACCAGGTTGCACCAGACCCTGTCCAACCTGTCCTTGAACACTGCCAGGGATGGAGCGTTCACAGCTCAGAATCATCAGATGATTTTGATGATTAGCTGATGTGACACTGTCATACTAGTGAAACAAACCCTCTATATACTAGGGCAGATTGCTGTGCTTTCTGCACTATGTGGTGCTCAAAGGTGCTCTGTAGCTTTAGGGAAGACAAATAACCATGTGTGGAAGCCAAATGATGGTCTGTAAAATACAGGTAGCTTAAAAGATGTCATATTCTTCAGAAGTGGCTCAAGTGGGAGGTCTGCATTATGAATGTATTGTGAACAGGTACAGGTATTTGGTGTTGTAGGAAAAAAAAAAAAAAAAAGGTTCTCTCATAGCTGTCCTGATAACTACCTTCATGCAGGTACAGCTAAATATGGTAGTTTTGTTAGCCAGCCTTTAGGACAGATTCCCAGAGAGGCTATGGGATCATTCCTGTGGACAAAGCATTAGCCTGGTCTGACCCCACAACTGACCCTGCTCTAAGTAGGATGTTGGACTGGAGCCCTCCTGAGGTCCCTTACAAGCTGAGTTATTTGGTATGGTATTGGATTATTTCTGGAAAAAAAGCTCAAAACCCCACGTTGGTGGACATATCCGTGCATTTCCATTGGAGCTGTCTTGACATAGCCATAATAGAGAAATAGGAAATGCCTGCACAGCTCTTGCCTCATCCCAGTAAATGCAAGGACTTCTGAGTGTTTTGCAAATTGTTCTTGAAATGATGAGCAGCTGGGACAACGAGCACTGCCAGCAAAGATTAAAAGCCAGCTCTTCCCTCTCCAAGGGAATTCTGACGACTGACAAGGTTTTATTAACATGGGATATGTGGGATAAATTGCTTACAAGGTTTCTTCTGGGCATGGTTAGGAATTGAGGTCTCCATCACTTCCCCATGCTGAACTGTGAGGCTAGTCACCTTTATTCCTTTTATTCTCTTTCTGGCATAACTAAATCTTGCAAAATGAGCAAGTTTCATTGGAGAGATTGCCATCCACCTGAGAATTGTCTATAACATGAATATTCTCACATAATAGATGGAATAGAACCATATTTATTTCACATTGTATAAGCTTAATTTATTAGAAGATGGTGATGCTACTACTTCAGGGACTATGTGTGAATTGAGGCCTGTTCTGGTCATGTCTAACAGATCATGTAACTGCCAAGTTTTTTGATCTCAACAGAACTGAGGACAGAAATGATCAGCAATATGATGTCAGGCAGTTTGGGCCTTATTTGAAAACCAAATTTCATAATTAAAAGCATTTGGTATGTAGAATTTTCAGAAACCATCAGAATGGTTTCTGAAACATGAGACACATGTCTTGGTTGATATCCGAAGTGAGCAGCATGTAAGGCTGGATCATTTAAATCCTTTCTTCTGTCTGTCACTTTGACAGCTCTGAGTAGAGCATTGCTAATAAACGTATAGGTCTGGGCTTATTAACAGTTCATAGGAATCAGCTCTTGTCATATTACTGACACAAGGGAATTTGTTAATACTTTTAGAATTTACAGCTGTGGTTTCTGATATAGCTAGTACCCTTTTTTTTTTTTGGCTAGGGAGTAAATGGTTTGTCATTTTGGTAAACAAACTTTCAGTAACACATAGTTAAAATAACCTTAACTACAACATTTTGCTTCATATATCATTTTGCTTTCTTCACTGGAAAGTATTTTCTCACTGTCAAATTTTACTTTATATTAGTTTTCCTGTGTCCACCTTAGAGTCAACTTTACTGTGAAGTTCTTAGTATAATGTGATTTTTTTCTGTTAGTAATCTTTTATTAGTGGATGCAGCTTCAAAGCATATTAACCATGCACTTCAAGAAAATATCTACCTTTGGTACTTCAGAGGAAATAATAATACTAATGACAGTGGTACTGGTACTGTCTAGTTAATTCATATGCAGTCAAGCATATAGTTTTTATCATTTGGAAGGTCATTGCCAGTTTGTATAGTCTTGTATAGAGTTGGCATGGGCTAATTTTACTCCTGTAGTGAAACATGCATACACCTTGGTGTTAAGAAAAAGTATTTTTAGGCAGAAGTAGGCTTCTAAAACTATCTCAACATAAAGCTAAGCATATAGTTCATCAAATCATAGCATATTTGTCATGGGCGGGCAAAGCTGGCTTGACTCAGTGAATTTTACTTAATTATTGCCAATTAACACAAACTTAATTACCGATTCATATATTGAGATAAAAGAAAATACAATTTAACCCTTAGAGAAATACCCTTCCTCACCCTTCTCCAGGCTCGGCTTCAAGCTAACATTTTCACCCCTCTTCCTACCCTTGTTTTTACTATGTATTTTACATCATCCCTCCCAGTTGGAGGAGCTGCTGTTAGATGCTATAAAATCAGTCAAAGAGTGTTGCTATTGCAGAAACAGCTTTGCATTCCATTAACTGTTCTAACTTCTGGTGCTGTAAGGATAGAAGTACTGTGGAAGCAAAAAGATGAGAGAGAAAGAAAGATGTTTAAAGTGAAATTAACTGTTATTTACTGAAATAGCTCAGTGTTATGGAAATTGCCCTGCCTGCTTCCCTCTGGTAACAGATACATCTCTCTGTAACCTCACAAGCTGTGGAATAGTTCTGGGGTTTTTTTTTTTCAATACTTTAAATCCTTGGAGAAAGATAATAAAAGGGGTCAACTTGTAGCTATAAATTACATAAATAACAGGCCATTAATTTAAAGACACATTAAAAGGCAGTATCAGTCAGGTAAAAGATCCCCTCTTTTCATAGCGTATGCATTTTGGATGTTTCCTTCATTCTACATTTGTGTTTAGATTCCTATTCATCATCTCCTGTATAAGTCACACATCTGAGAACTGAGCCCACGTGGCAGAAAATGTCTTTATATTTTTATTTCTTCTGTTGTTCACATCTAGAGGAAGAAAATGTAAAATTAACTAGAAAACTCAGTGCAGCCACAAGTAACCAAAAATCCTCATCCTTCAGAGTTAGAGGGTTTTTTAATGACTTCAAAGGATGCCTTGTGAGGCTGATGTACAACATGAGACCAAAGTCTCACAATTGTTGTTGATGATATTCCCTAGAAGATTACCTTGTGCAAATACCTGAAAATGAAGCCTGAAGTAACTTACTTATGTGATATTTTGTCATTAGTTTAACTTGAAATAAGTAAGAGAAGAGTTAGTCCTGCAGAAGTCATTAAGTGCATAAGCCTATCAAGCAAGACCTCCAAACACCACATTTTGGTGACCTAGGAAGTCTTTAACTTTCTCTCTACAAACTCCCTGGATGGTTTGGTGCCTGATCACTGTCAGAAACAGTGGTGCCTAAATCACTGTTGCCAATTCAGTTGGTACCTGCTAGGATATTTCAGTCAGGCTTTTGTCCGTCTTGTTGACTTTCTTAGACCCAGCAATAGCAATTCTCATGGAATAGTTGGCGGTAAGATGGTTTGCTACTTCTACTAATAATAGCCATTCTACCGTACCTGGTATAATAAAATGTTGAGAAAGGCATCTGGAAGAATAGAGGCTGCTACTTGTAGAAAAGGGTGCAGATAGAAGATGAAGGGGTCATCTAGGTTGATGGAGGTCCAGATAGAAGGTTGTAAGGGGGTTGGAGTCTACTACTTGGAAGATATTTTCTCTTTTTGTTTATATTTTTAATTGCTTTTACTAGCTTAAGAATATGTTCTCAGCCTGTTTGCATATGAAACCTGCAAGGGTCTTGCTTGTTTTGTTTTATGGTAGAGTAAGAGTTGTAAGGACTGGTTGTGAAAGGGCACTAGAAACCAGGAGCTGGATGAATTTTCTCAAGGACCGGAGTGATAGCTGGGTTGAGAAGAATCTAAGGATTTCTGGCCTTTAAAGGAGTGCCTTCCAGACATTACTGAGTTCTTACAAGCAGGGGAATGCTGCCTGTTTGGATTCTAAGTTGCACAGCTCAAGTTGTTTGCCTATAATAACTCAATAATGCTCCCTCAGCTTTTATTCGCACCTCAAGCATTGTATGTTTGTTTATATTATACAGAAAAGTGATTGCACAAGTATTTTAATTTTAGAAATTTAGGGTTTTCATTCTGTACTGCATTTTTATGCTTTTATAAGTTTTTTGCCTTTAGTGTGATCTATGGACATGAATCAATGAAATGTAGATAACTCAGGTTTGTATATGACTTTCAAGTTAACAGAAGCATGCTTGTGGTTTATTGATGTACTTCATGTAAGGTACTGAAAATCAGTTTCTTATGGTTTATTTATGTTTGCTAAGTATTTATCCAGCAGTTTATCCCAAGTTCAGTTCTACCTTTGCACCTGCTTAAGGATAGGTACTTACTTAGGATACTTAGCAGTAAACATCTGCAAAGCAGTAGCACTGTTAAGCAATGGCTTAAGCTGGTATATTAAAAGCAACATAAAAAAATGAGAACCGAGGAAAAAAGATAAAACAAGATATGAAAAAAACAACCTAGAAGTGATGGAAGTATATTTAATGAAAGTTAACTGACATGATATTTCTACACTGATTAAGCTATAATGTCCCATGGATCAGGCACATCTCAGGAAACATATGTGTCAATGTTAAGGATTTGCAGGTTGTTTTGCTAATATTAAGGAAAGAGACCAGTAAGACTTTAAAGAATAAGGAAAAAGTCTCTAACTACTTAGATGAGCTGCAAAGTTAAAATACCCATTTTAAAGCCACTATCGGTGCAGAATCAGTGTTTGTTCTGTGAGCGCCTACTTTCATATATATCTGGTGAAGAATGACATATTTTCTGTCATGCTTGTATTCTTTTTTATTACAATTATGATCATCATACAGGGCCACACAGAATTAAGTGCTTTTTCTACATATATTTTTTTTCCTGGCAAAGGGCTTTCTGTTCATAAGATGCCAAGATGCACTATTGCTTCTTGTTCTGGTGGGGGGAAATCTGTTTTGAAAAATCTTGACTTCACTATAGCTGTGTAAATTGGATAGAATTCTTGAAAACCTGGCTATATGAATAATATTTTGTAAAAATGGCAGCACCTGGAGTCAGTGCATCTTTCAGTATTTAGTTCTTAGTTGGTATCTAACTGTCTGTGATAAGACTAAAAAGTGACGACTTGTTACTGTTTCTTATATTCAAAATGCTGTTTGTGAAAGAGGAAGCATTTCCGATGTTTCAGTTTTGGTTAGTTTAGGGAAAGGCAGGTTGTGCTACTCTGGATAATTTCAGTAGTTAAAAATAAATAAATCAGGAACCTCCAAATATCCCAGAAAATGAGCTTTGAAGTTTGCAACACACAAATGCCTTCAAATGTCTTTGTGTTTGTGAAGATGTTTCTTAGGGGGGAGAAATGCCTCGAGAATTTTAATTACCTTTCATTGCTATTAATGCAAATAGTCTTTCTAAAGAAATGCAGTTTGATTAATGTAAAATGTAGGACCCATGCTGTTTAATTTCTAGTCTGGGTCAGTCTGTCTAACTCATGAATAGTTGTTTATAGAAGAAGAATCCGTAATTTACTGATTTCTTGAATGTGTCCCCTCATCATTAATAACATAAAATAACAGACTTAATAAATAACATTAAATAACCGATTTGATCAGATTAAGAACTTATCTCCCAGAGTTTTCACTGAGCATGGGCAAATGTGTTGAGGAGCATTGTAAATGTTAAACAATGTAGAAAGCAGGCAGTTAGATGGCAAGTGCACTTCTCGTTATAAGAGCTCTAAAAGAGAAAAGGAATTATAATGGGACTCCAAAGAATTATAACCTGCTCTCATAATAACAAGTACCAGTCTCTCTAGAAGTTCTCTGTAAGGTTCTGATTTTCTCTTTATCTATAATCTTATACTGAAATGACTTACTTGATGACTTTTTCAGATGCATGGCTCCAAAAGCAGTGTTATTTGTCATCTCAGGGGACCTTTGGGTTTCATGTTGTGATACTAATGGAAAAAGCGGTGCTAGCATAAAACAGAGGTTTCCTTTATGATTGCTCATTGTAAGAAGCTGCTTATGTGAGGATAAGACAAAAGGATTCTTCCTTAATTTACTTCCTTCAAAGACATGGCAAAATTTCAGGCTTTGAAATTGCAAATGATTTCCTGCTCTTTACTGCTGTCCTGAAAAACTCAGTTTGACTTAATGACCGTGAAGATGAAGATGTCTCTTACTCTGTTCCTCACACAATCAGGCCAACTAAATTAACCAATGAAATTGTTTGCAACAAGCCGCACTGTTCAAAGTAATGAAATTAACAGCACGATAGACTGTACTGGAGAAACCTGTGAGGGACAGAGCATGTGCATTACTTCAGGGTCAGTGAAGCCCTGCACTTAAAACCCTTTATGATTTATAGTGTCTCTATTGTAATTCTTCAATATTCAGAAAAAGTTAACCGTATTTATAAAATTTTTCATATATTCAGAATTGAGCAATAAACTGCAGTATTTCTTCAGAGTGTTTTTTTTTGAAAATTCAATAAATGACATGCTTATATCTCTTTCTTTTAGTGCTTCTCAGTTTCTTATCACTTGAGAAATTAATGGCAGGAAGAATGAGCCCTGTATACAGGAAATGCGGAAGTAAAGCAGTAAGGAGCACACTCTTTGGAATTGGTTGCTTCAGCTGACACCTGGTAATGTGGAGAATGACTGAATTATACAATTACCAGCTCTTGGTAAGGCTGAAAGCCCACAGAAACAATAAGGGAACAATTCCTATAAAATTGCTCAAATGATACTTGAGTTGTCAGAGGTGTCTTGCTGCATATTACAGCATCAATTCTTTTAACCCTAAAAAGTAGGCAAAATAATAATTAAGGAAGCTTCTCTAGTATGTAACCAATATTTGATATTGGTATCTGTTGCCAGCACTTAGAGTTATATATTACTTAATTGCTTTAGAGACCAAGAAATTAAGATATTTTAATTTGTATATTGTGAATTCTCAATGTTGTCTTCCTAATTTGTTCATATATACTTGTTCAAACTTACAGTCTATGGCAGTAAAACTTTCTTTTGGTACTATGAGTTTATGCAGTACTCTCAGAGCTTTTGTTTGTTCTGCTAGTAAGTATAATAAATATTTGTTAATAAATAAAATCACAACATTATTTTTATTTGTAGGATTTGGAGAATCCTAATAGAATGCATGGGGGTTTTTGTCTTTCTGCAGGTAAAGAAAATAAGGCACAAAGAGGTAACTTGGACCTGCTCAGCGTCACAGAAAGGTCACCAGCAGAACTGGCAATACTGTTGAGTCCTTTTCATTATCAAGCAAGTAGGTCAGCTGGGTGAGTAAATATTGTTGTTAAATGCCACAAAGACATAGTATATTGACATATCTTGCTCTGACCCAGAAGAGTAATTATGCTTACAGAGCAGAACTTCAGTTTGTCAGAACAGACCGTTCCATGGTCTGGTGACCCATCAAATAGTATTTTAGTTGTTAGATTTATGCTTATGTGGTTTGACTCAAAGAAAGGTAAAAAACTAGGGAATGTTGAATGAATTAAAATGGCTGGGTTTGACCATAATCTTATGACACAAAGCAAAAGGACTGACTACAAAAGTAAATTATTCAAGTATCTGCCAAAGTCTTTAAACAATGTCTGCCCCTCCTAAAGTTTGTTAAGACAAATAGCATGCCATTTGTGTACTAGGAATCCTTGGAAAAGAAGTTCTGGCCCATAAAATCTCCTAAAATGGCTGACCTAATTTTGGTTTAGCAAGAATAATTTATCTTACTCTGGCTAGCACCAAATATACATACAACCAGTGCATATATAACAATAGCCATATACGGTCATGTTACTTGTCAGTGTAATCTGAGGAAATAGATGAAGCTGACTTGCTGTGTGCCCTATTTCTTTGTATCTCCACACACTTTCTAAAAATAAGCCTTGAAATGTTGAATGCCCTGTTGGCCGTATAGTATATATGACCTTTATATAATTGATGAATGGACAGATTCATTCTTGTGGTTATATTAACATGCAGTTCCTTATATTTGGCATTATTCCATAGACATTATTTTTTTACTTTCCCCTGGTAATTTTTCAGGAAGGAAACTTCTCTTCCACTTTCAATTAATCAAATATTCTTCGCTTTTGAGATTTTCAATTTTTATATATTATCAGGAATAAATTTCTTTTTTGTTTCTTTAATTCAAGCAGTTTGTATGCTGGTGGCCTCCTACCTTTTTAGAACGTTCTGTGTTTGCTAAATGACCATCAGCAGACATAAAATCTGCACTGACATTGATAAAATAATGTCAATAGACACGATGCAGGCTGCAGCCTCCCCTCTCACCGGCTCTGTCCGATGCCGACGCTGCCACCGCCGGGGCAGCCAGAGCAGCGATCTCACACCGCGCCCTGGCCCTGAGCCGAGCGCTCCCTTCCCTTTTCGCTGCTCCCTCGCGCTGCCGGTACCAACTGCCGCGCCACGCGCTGTTCCCGCGCTCCCTGGGGCGGGTTTTACCCGCTCAGGGCGGTGCCAGCGGCACCGCCCCCTGTGAGTCCCTGCTCGCGTCAGAGGAGCTGCGGGCTCCAGGGCAAGGCTTAGCGAGGTGTTGAGGCTCCCTCGGTGGCTCTCGCCGCTCAGAGCTGAGGCTCCTGGACGCGGGGTTTCGCCTCGTTCCGGTGTTGGAGGCTCCTCTATGGAGATACCTTGGCAGATGGCCGTTAGTGGCCGACAATCACCGGTTTCAATCAGGTCAGAGCAGACTGTCACAGGAGTTCCTTCCAGCCCCAGACTGAATGACTCTTTTCTGTTTGACCTGCGATATTGGAAACGGTAACCAGTGTTTGTGAGGTGAGTTTAAATAAAGCTGTTGCCAACAACCTGTTAAAAACGAAAAAACCCAAACAAACAAAAAAAATCAAAAAACACCCCAAACAGCTTTGTTCGGATTTTAGAGTCTGAATCTCTTTCAGGAGCATCGAAATTCATGATCACCAAAGGGAAACCGATACTCTCTAGAAGTCGCGTGTGAGGAGAAGGGAAGACACAGAGAGTTATTTTTGATTAATTCCCTCAAGATCAGAATCTTACAATTTAGCAGTCACAGTAAAATGAAGAGAAAATATATGGAGCTCTCTGACAGTACTTTTACCAGTGAGACTCATGACAATAAAATACAGGAGAGATAGAACTGTAGGGAAAAGAAAGAGCTGTTTGAAAACCAATCACTGATGTTCTGGGGGAAAAAGGATACTGAGTTTACAATATCCTAGAAGAGCAAATGTAAACAAAATTTGGGAAAAGGAGAAAAGGATGGTAGGTGAATGCCTGCTCCTACACCTAATAGACCTTAAGAAATATGCCTAGCTCTTCTAGTATAGCAGAGAGAATTCATTCATTCATCTTTTAGCTCTGCAAGTTCCTTTAGGGTAATGTGAATAGAAGTGATAGCCCAATTTTAATAGAATGGAAAAGACCAGTGTGTGACATTTTTAGGACAGTAATATAGATAAAGACCAATGTTTATTTAATATTAATTAAATTTTACTACAGGTCTGCACAAGCAATGCAGTAGTTTACCTAGTATGTTCCATACACAGCACTCATGTTTCAACTTTAACTCCTCCTGGGGGAATGAAGCTTATTGGTGGCAAGCTTCCAAAGGTATAAACAAATCACACAGAAATAGCATTTGTTACACATCCAGGAAATACAGCACATGGTATTACAGCATAATTTAAAAGAAGATAGTAATAAACAGAAAACTGCCCATCAGAATTTACTCCAGAGGCCTAATTGAGGATAAATGGTTTTCATCACAGAGATCTCACTCCTGTTTTGCTGTCAGTTTATGTATGCAGCAGTTCAGCTAAGGGTGGGACTGAGTTTGTTGGGGTAGAGAAGGGGAGAATAATTTGAGTTTAAAAAAATATTTAAGATGCTTTGATAGAGCAAACTAACTTCAAATAGATTTACAATCTGAAAACAGTCTTTCACAGCAGGAACCTAATTTCAGTGATATGTTGAGGAATTGTTATTGTACTCCTTGAGGTGACTTAAACACACATTTGTGCTGAAATATATTTTTTAAAAAAGTATTGGGTAGAGTCCTACCACCATAATTAGTTCTACAGAGAGTCTGCAAAGATACATCACAAGCTGATTCCTTATTTACACTTCCAGCGGCACTAATTCCATAAGCAATGCCTTGGGGTGCCTTAGCCCTGTGTTGGGTCCATACTTGCCTTTTCCCCCTCCCCAGCTCTGCTGCCCAAAGGTGGGCCCTGAGCACTGGCGTTCCAGGATTTCTACAAGACAGTGCTGCCTTATAGAACACCATCTCATCTGCAAGGTAAACTTCACTCACAGGGAGTCCTTCTGTCTTTGGTGATGTTCCAGCTTCCAGGCAGTTTAACCCCTTCTGCAGTTATTTTGCCCGCCATGCCAGATCATTTCTTTGGTCACAAATTACTATTGCTAAGCAGTTACAATTTGAATTTCACCTTCAAATACTTCAGCAGTACACTAAGACTGGATCTATACAAAGTCTCTTTAAATAAGTGAAAAGGGAAAAAGAAAGCTATTATGTTGAACCCAAAGATAACCATCTAGCTCAGGATTTGGGGCTTATGGATGTATGCCCTTTCTATAATTGGTAACATGCTTTCTATAATTGGTAACACTACACTTTTGTTAACACTAATTTAATTTTTATTGTGATGTTTAAGTTACATCTGGACACATGCATCTATGGTCACTTGGGAAGGAAAAAAGTTTGTTCAATTTGACTTCTAGTGTCATTCATCAGGCTACTTTCATTTGAATCTGCCTTTGCTCTGTGTATTACACTTACAGCATGACAGCTGTGAATCTGTATTTCTAGAGAAGACCTTTTTTGCCTCTGCAGCAGTGGATTGTGACCTAGTTGTATATAAAAATCTTAAGTCTGTCTGCTGGAAGCCTGTTTGCAGAAGTTAGGTATTATGGAGTTGTCATTCTGAGAAGCTAATGGCGATACATATGGGGTCCCAAAGTCAGAATAACAGAAAACTAGTCCAGTTTCCTAGAAATCAGGACAACAGGCAGCAGGAGTCAATGAAAAGGAGAAATAGGGATTATCAGTTGCATATCTGAAAATTAAAACATCTGTCTTCCTTGTGACCCATGTCCTCAAATCTTAGAAACTACCTGGGTATTTTATCCTTTTCTTTCTTCCCATTTCCAGTGAGCAGATTAAGTCATGGCCCCTGGAGCTGCTTTTAAGTCAGTATGGAGCTGACAGAAACATCTGGAATATGAGGAGGAAAAAAAATGGTGGCACTATTGAGACCTCTTCCATACCACCCTCTGTAACTGTTTGTGGTACCAGTAGTGACAAAGAGTACATTTTTGAGCTGCCAAGTCAGTTGCAGCTTTTAAGAGCTAAATATTTAACTACTAATAGCAGTACAAGACTGCAGGTTTCCATTCAGTAGTGTAAGATGCTCAAATGTATAGTGGCCAAAAGCCAGTATGAAGCTCCTTTGCCAGGAGGTTTACAGCTTGAATATTGAAGCTTTCCAAGCATCATGGGCCAACCCTGTTAGTCAGCTAAATGCCACACAGCTGCTCACTCACTCACCCCAAGTGGGATGGGGGAAGGAACTGGAAGGACAAAAGTTAGAAAACTTGTGGGTTGAGATAAAGACAGTTTAATAGATAAAGCAAAAGTTGCACATGAAAGCAAAGCTAAACAAGTATTCCACTCGCTACTTCCCATCAGCAGGCAGGTGTTCAACCATCTCCAGGAAAGCAGGGCTCCATCATGCATAACGGTTACTTGGGAAAACAAACATCATAATACCACAGGTACCCCCTTCGTCCTTCTTCCCCAGCTTTTATTACTGAGCACTTTGTCATACGTTACAGGATATCCCTTTGGTAAGCTGGGGTAAGCTGTCTTGGCTGTGTCCCCTCCCAGCTTCTTGTGTACCCCCAGCCTACTCGCTGGTGGGGTTGGGTGAAAAGCAGAAAAGGTCTTGACTCTTGAGCGCTGGTCAGCAATAACTAAAACATGGTTGTTTTACCAACACTGTTTTCATCACAGATCTAAAACATAGCATCATACAGGCTGTTATGAAGAAAATTAACTCTATGCCAGCCGAAAACAGTAGACCAGGAAAAAAGGGACAGGAGCTAGTAGAGCAAGTCTGAGTTCCCTATTCAGAGGAAACATGCTGCAGGAAATTTTGCTCACCAAATACATGATCTGCATGTTGAAAATAGCAGTACAATACATTCTCAGTGTGCAGGTCTGAAATCTGTGCAGAAGACACATGTATCTGACACTGCTTCTGGTTTCAAGCCATTTTCGTCTTTTCCTAGATCTTTTTTCTCCTCACACATCACCAGCTCCTCTTTGTTAAAAGGGCATTCCTTTGGACTGTTCTGTTCTAGTTCTGCCACATCATGTGCTGTCTTGGCTGCAGGAGGGTGTTGCCAGAAAATTCTTCCTGTAATTATCAGAAAAACTAGCAGCCTTAGAGGATCTGCTCTGAAATATTTTCATTTTTAATGAACATTACATATTACCAGCCTGTGCCTGCTTGAGTTCTGATAAAACATGACATCCTCAGGCACTGTCAAAGTTTTGATAAGAATTATTTGCTCTGTGGGTATTCAGTTTTTTTCTTCAGCTATCCTACCTTCTTTATTATTGTCAGCTTTTGACACACAAAGAGGCTAAGCAGCATAGACCTTCTGTTCTCATCTACTGACTAAACTCTTTACCGTCTCCTACCACTTTCCACTTTGTCACTAGTGTTCATGTTGGCGACCAGTTAGTTGTTTTTTAAGTAGTAGGGACCCCTTCAAGTCTCAATTACAATGGTAATAAGAAAGTCCCCCAGCATCAGACAACTCAGCATACAGACTTCATGGTTACTCTTCAAAGTAGGCATGGCTCTTTAATCACAGCAAGATCCAGATCTCCAGCTTTCATACTTTTACCTTCAAATTACAGGCATCATTTCAGATGGAGCACTACTTCCTTTGAGAAGAACAACCTATTTTGTTATCATTGGCTTGAAGCACTGCACTCTGCAGTGCACCCTGTACCTGTGCTGAGACCATTAGGACTATTCCAAGACACTTCCAGGGTAGAATCCTCCCTACAGCAGTCCTCCTACAGCCTTGCTTTCTTTCAAACTGTTCTGTTTCTCTGCCCTAGCCCCTTGGCATATTCTCCAGAAATTTTCCAGGAGTAAATAATGGTCTGCTGTTGTCGGTTCTCAGCATCAAATACCTCAGCAGTGAGGCAGCTCTGGCAGATAGCTGAAAGCTGTTAATCCTACACACAGAGATCCACCACCCATAATTCCAGTCAGATGTCTTCTCAAGGATAGACTGACAGATTTAAATCCTGATGACTGTGTATAAATTCTGCAAGACAGGCTTTTAATATCCTATAGTCTGTGGCTGTACTTTCTAATTCTTGGGAATACTTTATTCCTTCTTCCGCATCCGTGTTCTAAGACACCATCACAGGATCTTGAAATCCTATTAGCATTTTATCCAGGTTCTATAAAATTGATTCTCTATACAGTTTGATGCAAATGAGTTTTCAAACACTTCTCCCCAGTTAAAAGAATGAAGACTAGAAAATGTTTTGAATTTTTTGATCAGAAATTTCTCGTTTGGCATAGTGCCTCTGTGGTCAGTAATTCTGTGGAATAAGCAAGTAATTTTCATTTCTCAGGCAGTAGGACATATACATCTATGTCTGTATGAGATCATTGTGTTGGTTCTCAGCAGGTAAAAACTAGTGTCAGTCAGTTCAAAGCTCTGCTTGTCACTTTTTGCTGTAGCCCATTTATAAAGATTTTTCTTCCTGTTGACAGACACCTTAGATATGAAGTTGCATAGGACCTTCTTTATGTGGTCAATTGCTTTATAATAAAGCATTGTTTCTACCTTAATCATTAACTTAGTAAAATGTTAGGTGAAGTAAGATCATTGGACCTCTGCATAAATACGCTACAATTGCACTGTTCTCTAAGGTGCTTCTGTAACTTTTAGCGGTATTCGCCTTTTAATCTTATTTCCATGCCTTCTCAAAACTCATCAGGTAATTTTGCCACCAAGCAAAAATTCAAGCTTCTGGATTTGCTCAAAAGTAGCATTCAACACACAAATGCTAGAAGAGATGCTTACTAGCACTCCCAATTGATCTGCTAATAGAATATTTGTGCTCATATTTTGGACACATATCCTGCATTATGCCTTCAAGGGTGAAAAATTCCAGACATTGTCTACAAAGGATGTCTTTGCTTTTTCTTCTGTCCAAACTGAAATTTCAGAAATATTGCCTGTAGGATAGAACACTTTGTGTGTAGGCTAGAATACCTTATGCAGAGCCCAGCAGCATGTTCTGGAAGACTTCTTCAAAGATTTTGCAGGGGTTGCTGTTAGGTGCCTTTGCAGCCACCTTTTCTCCAGGCAGAGCAAGCTCACTTCCCTCAAACTTTTCTCACAGAGCAAGTGATCCAGCTGCTGATTGTCACGGTGGGCGTCCACTGAACTCACTCAGCTGATCTAGTCTTCCATTTGCTGTGGAGCCCATGACATGGTATCTAGATGTTGTCTACTGGGTGCCAAATAAAGGGGGCTAATTACAGTCTCCTGGCTCTGCTGTGATTCATACAGTTCAGGAAACTGTTGGCCTTTGCTGCCAGGGCATACTGCTGGCTAATGGGCTTGCTGTCTGTCAGAATGCTCAGGTCCTTTTCAGGTAGAGCTATTTACCAGCCAGGCAGCCCCTGGCTTGTATCATTGCTGGACATTGTTCCTTCCCCATTGGAGGACTTTGCATAAGTTCTTCCTGAATTCTGTAAGGCTCCTCTCAGCCTATTGCAGTATTTACTACAAATGTATGAGCCTTCTATAATTTCTATTAAAAAAATCTTACCTTTATTTAGTGAGTTCTGAAGAACTCAGACACAGTTCAGGAGTATAAAAATCTAAATACTGTTATTCTGTTGTCCCACCTTGCTACTCTTGAGTATACAGCTGTAAAATAAAATAAAATGAAGCAAACTAAAAAAATTAAAAAAAAAAGGTGTGAGAGAAATAGGCTTTCATTTTCACTCAACCATAATCCTAACCTGAGCAAAGGCTGAGCTTTAAGCAAGCGTCTCTCCCCTGTCCCTGCCAGCCTCTCATCAGTACACATAAAAAAGCTCCAACAGCCAAGTTCTTTTTGCGGTTTCCCTTTTCCTTTGGCAGCTGCATTCCGGACTCATTCTGAATGAAGCTGTAAGCTTTCTTTTGATTCCGAATCTAATCCGAACTCTGACCTTCATCCCAGTCCCGAGTGCAGGCTCATTTTTCAACTCTGCTGTGTAAAGAGGGAACCTAGGCAAGAAACTATAGCTGAAAATCTTCTGCAGTTAAGACATTTTGCTCTGATCCTTCAAAATGAAAGATTCGTCAATCAAAATTATATCTGCAGAAGCTGAATAAGATGGAAACATACGACATAGCCTGCTGTGCTCACACAGCCTTTGCACGAAAGCACCGATTTCATCCTTCTGTCAAAACACAGAGGTATTAGCTGGAATTTTCTGTGTGAAAGTCTTAGAGAACAAAGTCTTGAGCAAATAATTCTATTTATTTATGTAAATATTCATTTGGATTTTTAAACTAATGAATATTGGGTGCTTTGAAATAATTCTGTATTTACTATTCATGGCTGTCTGGGGAATCAATTTCTGTCATGCGAATTCTCACAAGCAGCCTGAGCAGGATCCAACTCTGTACTACAAAATGTATATCAAAATTCCCACTGCTCTTGTTATCTAAGTTATTCAGTAAGGAACAGAATACCATTTAATTTCACAAACAGTTGTAAAGAATCTGTTTGTCAAGATATTTTCTGAATTTCTTAAGCAAATTAATTTTTATTAATAAATCTGTTCAATATTTTTTCACTATATGTGAATTTCATCACATTTATTAAATCGTTCCTTTCAAATTCTAACATATTCAATAAGAATCTTGAATATGCCAGGAAAATCTTGCTGCTAAAAGGCCATGGACTAAAACTTTGGCTTCCATCTTAGAATCATAGAATCACAGAAGAGTTATTGTTGGAAAGGACCTTAAGATCATCTAGTTCCAACCCCCCTGCCATGGGTAGGGACACCTCCCACTAAACCATGTCACCCAAGGCTCTGTCCAACCTGACCTTGAACGCTGCCAGGGATGGAGCATTCACGACTTCCTTGGGCAGTGTAAAACTGGTCTTATCGCAACAAGCCTTGTGATAACAAGCCTATCACAACAAGGCTTCAGATGACAGCCAGTCTTTTATTCTGTGTTCATAAAGTGCATAGCACAATACCTCTGTCATCCACATAATTCTTGTTATAACTTAAGAAAAAAAATATTAAACTACAACATACTAAAATTTTAATAAATTATTTTTTCAGAACTGTTAAAAATAGTGTAATTTATAGTACCTGCTTTTCAAAAGCATCTTCACACTGAAAAATGACAATTCTTATTTTAAAAGTTAGTAGGAATTTAGATTATGAAGCCTCTAAAAGAATTTTAAAAACATCCTTTAATATATGCTTAGTTATATTATTTTAATGTAATAATAAATTTCTAATTACTGTGTATTTGAGCAGTGGTATTACCAAACCACTTTTATTAGCAAGTACTTTGCTTAGTAAAGAAAACTTCTGATCTGTTCCACTGCAATATTCTTTATCTTCTATTCAAAAGAGGAAACTGTTTGGTATATTTCACACAGAAGTTCAGCAAGAAATCAGATATTTATGAGGTGCCATGAGGAATGCAGGGTTTTATACATCATTATATAAAATAGAATTAAGAATTTTAAGGAAATTACCTACAGTTATGCAAAAAACCAAAAAGCATGCTCAAGGGCAGTCATTGAAGACAATAGCCTTAACAAAAAAAAAAAGATTATTTTTTTGTTCAGTAAACTGCTACTTAAAGTAAAACACTGTTCTTCTAAAATTCAAACTTAAATTTATGCTTTCTGCATGTTCACTGTAGCAGTAAATTACAAAATCTGTTGTAATTTATAGTTAAGAAAACAATTTGGTTTTAAAGTATGGTAGAAAAGAGATAGTGATAATGAAAATAATGTGTTCATACAACTGTATATGCATAACATAGAGATAACATTTTAATCTAGAGGAAGACTTTTAAGTGCTAAACCCCAGCATTTTAAGGCCAGATGTCATAGTTGTTCTCCGTAGGACTGTCATGGTTTAACCCTAGCTGTCAACTAAGCAGTGTCGCAGAAATTCTAAACTTTTTATGAACTTTTTACTCTTATACTGTCTCATCTCATCCTACCAACTTTGGTTGCATACAACTTGCTACAGTCATCTCACAGAGCAATATTTTGTGATAAAGAAACAATTAATGTAACTTCTTTTGGGGATTTCATGCCTATGGAGAGTTTAGGAACAGTAGCTCGAACAGTGCTGAAGCAAGGAATGGGCTGATAGAAACCTCATGAAGTTCAACATGGGTGAATGCAGAGACCTAATAAACTGAAGCAAGTTCAGCAGAGGGCCATCAGGAGAATCAAGGGTTGAATCACTTGCTCTGTAAAAGGAAACACTGAGGCAAGTGGGCTTGTTCTGCCTGGAGAAGTCACCCTAAGAGCAGCCCCTCCAATGCAAGGTAATGAAAAAGATGGAGCCAGGCTCTGCACAGTGGCAGTGATGGGAGGGTGAGAGACAAAAGGAGTAAGATGGAACAGGAGAGTTTCAGCCTGACTACGGGGAAATCCTGTATCCCCTGGAGGACAACCCAGCAGTGGGTCAGGTTGTCCAGAGAGATTGTGCAGTCTCCCTTCTGGGTGGTTTCCAATACATGACTGGAGACTACCATGAGCAGCCTGGCCTGACCTCACAGCTGACCCTGGTTTGAGCAGAAGGTCGGACTGGAGCCCTCTTGAGGTCCTTTCCAATCTGAGGGATCCTATGATTCTAAGTCACCTGTAGTTTCTGAACTTGAGACTTGTTATGGTTTTGCTGAAGCTGTGTAATTAATTTTTGAACTTCCAGTGCACCAGAGTCTTTGTAAATCACTACTGACTGTTTGGTATTGATACTGGTATCAAAACAGATTTTTTTATATTATTTAGCTGAGAGTTTTTCCTCTTTCCTTCTATCCCTTTCTAAATGTCTCTTCTGCATTTTTTACACAAACCTGTTTATTCCATAGGTTTACTCTGTTGAGTTTAATACCTCTTACTTTATGTCAGCATCTAAGAACTATTTTTCATACGCAGAAGCTAGGACATTTAAAAAAAGAGCAACAAAAACTAAGTCTCCAAATTTATTCTGTTATTTTTTGTTGGTTAAAAGCATAGCACTAGGAGTTAGCTGGCTGATAAGAAGAGCATCTGGCAATCATTAAGGAAATTATCTATCTTAAAGATTTCAAAACATTAAAGGATTTTTTTTTTTTTTTTAGACTAGAGGTTTCAGTTGTCTATAATTTACCTCTTCAAAATCAAATCAAAATTTAAAGGGAAATAAATAAACAGTTAAAAACACGCTCTTAAATCCTGATTTTTTTGGAAGTTGAATTTTGGTACAGGTGCATCTACAAATAAAAAAAAAATTCAAAAGACTTGTGTTTAAATTTAAGTAGACTTGTGGAGGCAGTGTGATAAATAGGCTTGTTTTCTGTGTGTTAGACTGCCTTATACTGTGTACTGTAGAAATTGCCTCATACAGCCTTACTCTTTTTTTGCTGGAAAAGCTTGTTTCTTTGTTGTGCTGTTTTGTGTGCTTATTTATGTATGTGTCAGTACTTTTCTGTTTATCATAGACTTGCTATTTAGCTTTCAGTTTGGTAGTTGGATATTCATACAGCTCTTGGTATTTGGGATTACAGATACAGTATCATGGTAATGCTAAGTATGCATTTTTGCTTGTACTCTTTTTTGTAATTATATACTTATTCAGCAAACTTCTAAATTTGAGGGTGCCTCAGCTAGATCTTTCATGAAGAATTGTCACCTATTTTATTATTTTTAACTTATTTTCTTGTGATAATGTCGTGGTTTAAGCCCAGCCAGTAAGTCAGAACCATGCAGCCACTCAGTCACTCCCCCTGGCTCCAGTTCTGAGTTACCGGCTGAGCTTAAACCACAACTGATAATTACTGTTCTCATTTTTTTAAATTGAGACTATCCTGAAAAATTTTAGTAGCCATTTCCTGATCATGTTTTTCAACCCACACATAGCAGTTCCAACTTGATTCCATGAAATTTTAGTTGTTTATCTGTTTGTTTGTTCTGTGAGAAATCACTGTGTGTGACATATTACACATATACTCACCAGCTCTGTGATGTCGCTGTTAATGTGGGTTCTGCATATGCCCTTTCTAGTTCCCTTGTTTGATTTGACTGTTCCAAGGTGCTTTTATCTATTTATTTCAGTATTTTCCTGTCATTATTACACCTACAATTTGTGCTCTTTTCAAGTGCACTGCTGAGATCCCTGAAAGCTCATTTTTACTAGAAATATGAGTAGAGCGCATTGATCTTTTCCCTCCATTTTATAATACCATTACTTGTTAGTTATTGTATTTAGTGGTTCTTGTCTACAGATCACCCCAGATGCTTAAAGCTATTCTGTATGATGCTTTTGTCAGGGTCATGTATATTTATTGCTTGTTTAAGGTTAGTGGACTTGAATACTGCAAGTTTGATAACATATGCTTGAGAATATGCTTTCCATTACCAAATAGTGATATGCTTCTTCAAGTAGTAGTCCATATTGAGCAAAGAACTACAGAGGTAAATGATAGCATCCATTATCTAGGAAATGTAGTCTAGATTGACATGACAAAAAGTGACTTGACTGATGCTATAGGATATATATGTGGCAGAGCAAGGCTTTCATCTGCTTCACTGCTTTGGTGACATTATCTTCTTTTGTCCCAATAGTCTGTGAGACTGTAATCTTAGATTCTTCGTATCAACTGAACTATTTGATGAATCCCACCTCTACTAACAACCAATTGTATGATGTAAATCAGAGGGGAGGAAGGACATCTAGGACAGAGATAGATGGATAGACTTGTACATAAATAGTTTTTTTATGTGTCTAAGCAAATATATAGCGGTCATCTCTTCACCAAATGAAGCAAATACAAAGATAATTTGATTGAACTGTTAAACCCCAAGTACTCCTAATATGACCTAAACCAGTATGGAAACATGTTTTATGAGATACTTGCCTATGAAAAAGGTTAGAATTACTGTTTCATTGTCAGTGTTTCTATTTAACTGCTAACCATTTTTTGAAGTACATACTTACGTCTGCCATACAAACACTGCTGTCAACATTTAGGATTATTTCTTCTCATCGAGTTCACACTGGATTCAGCAGTAGCAGTTATTTTTCTCCTTCTTAGTAGCTGGTGTAGTGCTGTGTTTTTGACTTTCAGCCTTGGAACAACACTGATAACACCGATGTTTTTAGTTGTTGCTAAGTAATGTTTACTCCAACCAAGGACTTTCTGAGTCTCATGGTCTGCCAGGGAGGAGGGGAAGCTGGGGGGAAGCAGAGACAGGACACCTGACCCAAACTAGCCAAAGAGGTATTCCACACCACAGCACGTCATGCCCAGTATATAAACTTGGGGCAGTTACCCAGAAGGGCTAGTTCGCTGCTGGGTTGGGCTGGGTATCAGTTGACGGGTGATGAGTAGTTGTATTCTCTCCCCTTGTTATTTCCTTTATCATTATTATTATTGGTGGCAGCAGTAGAGGTTTTGTGTTATACCTTAGTTACTGGACTGTTCTTATCTCAACCTGTGGGAGCTACATTCTTTTGATTCTCCTCCCCATCCCTCTGGGAGCTGGTGGAGGAAGAAGTGGGGGGAGTGAGCGAGCAGCTGCGTGGTTCTGGGTTGCCGGTTGGGCTTAAACCATGACAGATCTTTTTGGCACCCAGTGTGGGGCTTGAAGGGTTGAGATAATGACAGATATGATCAGAGTGTGTCTAATCGTATTTGTGATAAGCAATTATTGTTTCGGATTAACAGTCATTCATCACAATGCTGATTTATTGGCTCTCAAAGTTGTTGCTCTTCATCTCAGAGTTTCAGCATGTCGTACTTTACCTACAGCCAGTATTTGCTGTGTTAGGGTTCATTGGCTGGGGGTCTCGGGATAAGGTTCTTGTTTCATTGTACTTTATGGTAATGACTTGTAATACAATAGACTCATTGGTCATGAAACTGATCTGGCTTGCATTCCCAGTGTGGTCACCACCTCTATACTTTGGGAGGTATATAATAGGAATGTATAGTAATTACACATCTCTTTTCCCCTCCTCGGGTGGTCAACCTGTGAAGGAGACATTCCCTTACCTTCCCAGCCCCCCACCAGACCATTTACAGCATCATTTGAGAGTTCTGAATTTCCCTTATCATTATTTATTACTGTTGGTAGCAGTAGTGGTTTTGTGTTATACCTTAGTTACTGGACTGTTCTTATCTCAACCTGTGGGAGCTACATTCTTTTGATTCTCCTTCCCATTCCTCTGGGAGTGGGGGGAAGAAGGAGTGGGGAGTAAGCAAGCGGCTGCATGGTTCTGGGTTGCCGGCTGGGCTTAAACCACAACAGTTGTTAACAGGCATTGGTTATTTCCTCTCATGTTCCAAAGCAGAGATGCTTCTGGTGTAGAGGAAAGTGTCTGTAGTGCAATAGCCTTTCAGGCATTCCCACTCCAAAACAGGTATTTGAAAATCACAGTCAGCACCACCAGCTGTGGAATAAGTCAGACATTTACATGATCTTCTCCTGGGAGTCCTCAGGAATTTATTTTCAGGGCACTGTGGAAAGTGCAAATGACACCTTCAGTTGTGTCTTAGAACTTGGCTACAAGTTAGGCTCTTGCTCACTTTTCCTTGAAACATAAAATTAGATCTATTAGGGAAGAACTTTCTGCATCTGTATGTTTTTTCTTTCGGGAAGCTTTGAAATTCCAGTTCCAGAGTTCTCAGACACCAAACAAAAGCTTCTATGTATTACCTGACTTTCAGTAAAGCACCATAGAAATCTGTAAGATTTTCCTGATCTGCTCTCAGCACCGTCATCCAGGACAATTCGTATATTCTCCATGTTTATTTTGGACTTGTTAAATTTTGTGTACCTAGGACTCATTTGGATTCTATTCCAAGCTTGGCGATAAAGTTCATTAAGTAAGTGGTCTAAAGTGTCAGTTATTATCTAGTCGCACAAAATGTGGATGCAGTCATTACTTTTGCTACTCTTTTTGAAGAATAGTCAATATAGCTGCCACAACAAGAGCTCCTACTAGAGTGCATTTTTCCCACTCATATTTTTCCAATAGTATAATGAATGTTTCAGTTAACTTTTAAGTTATGATAACACTGAATATTTCATCATTTATAAATAGAAGTAGTTGTTATTCATTACCAAACAATTAAATATGAAATAGTTGCAAATAATTTGCAAGAAACATTTAAGAGGTATCTCGTAGAAAAAACAGAGGTGTGAGTTAAACTTTGCTTTTATCACAGGGAATCCAAGAATTAGGCTGACTGTAACATCCGTCAAATACTTTAGAAATTGATTTAAAACATCAGTAATTCTTGAAATGCTGACATTTTTAAGGTATCAGTTATAGTGAGACAGAGCTGTAAAGGGTCTTCAAATCCATTCAGTTTCTCATTGACAACAAGAAGCCACATTTCCTGGAGCTGCATGCCTAGCTGCTCTGTTGCAAATTTTGTACATAATCACACACTTGCCTTTCTTGATAATCTAGGTCTTCAAGCATCTTGCCTTAGTGATGAATGAAGCAGTTCTCACTTCCTTAAGCACATATATTTCAAGTGACCCAATAAAACACTACTCTGATGGCTTGAAGTGATTCATATCTTATATTTGAAGAATTATTTTCATAGGGCTGCACAACCTGAGGTGTTCTCAAAGCCTGCGAGGAAAGTCTAGAAATATCTATAAGTCAGGGAAGGCACAGCAGCTTTGCAGCATTCCCTGAGTTCCTGCCATCATCCGCCTCCCTTTCTTTACAGCACAGCATGACTCTGGCTGAAGTCAGTCTGTCTCTCACACGAAGACTAGCAGGTGTCCCAAGCTTTGTCTTGAGGCAGAGAGGAAAAATCTGTGGCCAAGATGAACATGCAGGAGTTCATGCTGACTGATTCAATTATTATAACACCAATCCCTCTGAGAAAATCCCAGCAGGGTACGTTTGTAATGCTGTGAAGCATGATTAACACGTTCACCTTGTCCTTTCCAATCCCGCAGTTCTCCTTCCTCAGACACACAGCTCTGACCACCAGAATGATAATAAAGGGATGTCTGATGAGTGGGAGAAAGGAGAGAGTTGTACCGCAGTGCTGCCACAGTGACATAGACAAGTTAACTCCTCATTTGATCTAATGTTAGAGGAATGCTCACACCCTCTGGTAGAGCTGATAGGGGTTATCCTTGTTAATATCAAACAGAATTACATCAAAACAACCAACCCTTTGAAAGTGTCTCCCAACCATCTGCATATCTCTTTTTATTACACATAGCAGGAGTGCCACTTAACAGAGCTCCAAATGCTTTACCTTGATGCTGCTGCTGGCCTGATACACCTTATCACAGCTGCTTTCAGGGATGAAGAGGAGGTATTTGTTTGTCAGGTTCTGAATCTCAATGACTAGACTTTTTTCTTACAAAGGCCATCCAGGTTCACCCTATAAATCTTGGATTGAGCACCTGAGGTTTAAAGAATTTTGAAAACTTATTACTATAATGTTAGTGGTCTTAAGCTCTGACAGACTACATGCTTTTGCAATCTTGTTTATAAACATCAAAAAGTCAACTTTGAAATATCAGATTCCATACTAGAAATTCAAGATATTCACTGAGTTTTATAAATGCCACTAGTGATTTTTTTACTTCAAAGCAAGCTGCAATTTTCTTAGTGAGGTATCAGGTTTGATGAATCATTTAGCTTCAGTACTCTTTACGAGCACTTACAAAGCCCCTAGTTAAGGACAAATTTCTGTATTACCTACTGCTGTATTGCTTCCTTATTTCTTCTCATTATTTGGAAAAACTAGCAAAAATATTTCAACTCTTTCAGTTAAAATAGCGGTCAATATGGTTTGAGGAGGATGGTATGCTATGTTTGTTTTCTTAACTACATACACAGACAGATTTATGGCTCTGGAACTTTTTCTTTGTGATGAATGGCTACAGCAGTATTTGGCTTCTGCAGTTGCCCCAGGAAACCTCATAATGTCTATGTAAGTCTACTTTTGATAATGTGAAGAAACCACACACTGAGTTTTGTTTCTGTAACATTAGAATAGCATATGACTGTAGACAATTAGAAGTTATAATTTCAAATATTTGTCAGAGGCCAAACGTTTTCCTGTTTTCTCACCTCTAACATAGCTGAGGCTACTCAACTGCTCTTATTTCAGACTGAAATGAGAACAGCTTTTTGGTTACAGCGCTCTCCAGGAAAATGAGGCATTGAAATTAGGTCTCCTGAAGGGACTGTTGAACTTTAATCCCCACTGGCAACTGCTCTAATCACTATGCTACGGATGGTTTTAGAAGTCTCTCCCAGTTTCTCCAGTTTTGAGTAGAAATTGCATCCCAGATCCAACAGAATTTTCAAGCAAATATTTTTTCTCAAACACTGTCTGTGAAAAATTGTGGACAAAGCAATCTCTTCTTCTGTGGTAGAAAATCCATTCAGGAAAAGCTCTCAACCACTTACAACATGTCTTCACAGCAGGTCACACAGAAACAACTTTATGTCACAGATCAAAACTGCTTCTCTGTCTCCTTTATTAACTAAATTGTTCTGGACATTCTGGAGAAGACCACTGTAATCTGTTATTTGTAGTAATTGTATGAATTTAACAATCAACAAGAATTATACATTTACTGCAGTTCAGAT